>JABFFE010001207.1:0-66080 GCA_013623625.1 Fusarium setosum
ACCCACCCCCGGCCGCCAAGCTAAGCCACCCATGAGCGATGTTGGAAAGAGCAGTCGGTTACACCCCAAAGACTCCATCCCCTCCTCGTTGCTTGCCAGACACACATCCCCGACCTTAACGTCGTTCCATTCCATTCTCCGAGAGCAACGACGTAGTCGACGACGATCCCTAACGGCCACCGGGCGCCAGGTCCAAAAAACACGGTGCGCGCATCGTTTCTCGCGTCGCAAATTCATCGCCCGTCATTCTGGAATCGCTGCGCGCTACGACTCGGTTCTTGCGACTGCGCCTCATTCGACGACAATCTGCGAGCTTTATTGTCAAGCTAAACGTTCGAGAGGCGACAATAGACGATGAGCGAAGGAAGGACACTGAGAAAGCAAATCGATTGCAGGGAGGAAGCTTAATTCATCGCCGCCGGTCGACGAGCTCTTACGCCGCCCTTGACTAGATACGACTACGTCTATTTCTCAACACAAACACCTCTCCCTTACCGATGACACCCATCGAAGCTGCTATCGACAACACGCCTATCAAAAGAGTACAACGCTGAGCTATTGTGTCGTTTTGTCCCCGCGTCTTGACGACGACGGCCGCCGTTTCGTTGTGTTATTCCCGCGGTTTAATTAGGTGCAGAGCGCATTGCCGCCATGTTGCGGCCAGCGACACCTCTGACGCTGCTGCTGTTCGCAGCCTTTGCACTGCTCCTGCTCGCCGTCCTTTCCACTCCCATCATCGAGGCCATTCCGCTCAGCGACTTTGATGGCGTCAAATACGGCGTCTTTGGTTTCTGTGAAAATGGCAAGGGATGCAGTGGTATCGGGGTTGGGTATGACACGGGTGAGTTTTCAATCGATTCGTAAAAATCTTGCTTCTGGTCAGAAAGCTGATATTTGTACAGGAAAGCTAGTTGGAGATAACGCACAAGCTTTTGACTTGCCCTCGGGTGTTCGTAACACGCTCTCTGCTATCCTGATCGTTCACCCAGTTGCTGCACTCATCACTCTTATTTTGTTTATTATGGCGGCTGTGTCTCACTTGCATTCCCCGTCTCACTCCACGAGATACCTCCTCATCGTCTTCATCTTTCTTTTCATCGACTTCTTGGTTTGCCTTTTGGCCTTCTTGATTGATGTACTCCTATTTGTGCCACACCTGGCATGGGGTTCATACCTAGTTCTTGCTGCTACTATTCTGGTAGCCCTGAGCGGCCTGGTAACCTGCGCAATGCGTCGTACCTTGATCAGCAGGAAAGACCGACAGAGACGTATCGCAGACAATGCCGAGATGAGTGGCGAGAACTACTACAACAGAAATGGTCAGAGCAAGCCAACAACTGGACCTGATGTTTCCAGGCAGCCGACCTTGCCTACCGTGAGCGGCGGCAACGGCGTTCACGACAACCTCCCATCCTTTGCGACTTTTGAGCAGAAGAACAAGAATGATCAGGTCAGCGAAGAGAACATCCCACTCACTCGTCGAACTACGTCAAACAAATCCCCCCCGGTCCCCCCTAACGAGGCGGTCAACGTCGGGGAAGTTGCTGCTTTTAACAGAAGCCCGCAAAGGCAAGGCTCTCGTGACCAGTACGGAAACCCAATTAATGATATTCCTGACCCATACGCGGGTCGGAGAGGACCTTCGCCCAGTATGGGCGCTCGTGGAAGGGGTGGTGGTGGAAGCTATCGTGGCGGAAGAGGCGGCTATGGACGTGGAGGGTACGATAACTACGGAGCCCCAATGCGTGGCCGCGGAGGCTATGGGCCACCAGGAAGAGGTGGATATGGTCCTAGAGGAGGCCGTGGGGGATATGGACCACCGCCTAGAGGGGCATATGGCCCAGGTGGGACGAGGGGAGGTCGCAGTCCGCCTCCTGGATACAACAACGCGCCGTACGACCGGAGACCATCTCCTGCTCAAGCCTATGGCGTATACGACAACCAGCCATCCGATCCTTCTAACGGATACAATTCAACGAATCCTTCCATGCCCAGCGTCAATACTGCGGGATACAGTGCTTACACCCCAGATTCTGGTTTGCCGCGCGCTGAGTCTCCGCCACCCCTACCAGGAACGGAACCTGCTACTATTGGCGGTCGGCCAATTGAGATGGATGCGTCTCCTGCAGTCCAACGTCAAGAGACCGGTGAATACGGACAGCTGAGAGACAGTGATGCGGATGTGGCTGGCATGATCGGTCTGCAACAGGGGCGAATTCCGCAGCGACATGATACTTATATGAGCGACGGAAGCAAGTATAGCACAGACGAGTATGAAGTTGGATTCCCTGCTCGGATTAGAGATACTGACTTCAGCAATAGGCAATACGCTCCACCTACAGCGGCATGGAACCAGGGTGACGGCCGCGGTTCGCCTCGAGCTCCATCTCCTTTGGCGATTGGCCAGACAACAGCTGAGCTTCCAGGAAGAAACACCCCTCCCACTACGCAGCAACCACCGGCGGGCGGAAACAATAACTATTATGAAGACGTCGACCCTCAGTTTGCCTCTAACACACCTCCTGTCGTTAACAACGTCCAACCGCCTCCGATCGAGCCGATTTATGAGGATGTTCGTGCAAACAACCCGGGGGCTCGGAGCCCCGCCGAGTCTGAACGATCAAACTTTACGTCCATCTCTCAACGTGGTATCAACCCTCGTTGGAACCCAAATCCTCCACCACCACTGCCATACCAACAAGCCCCCCCTCGGCGACCAGCAAACCAGCAACAGCAACGCCAAGATTTGCTCTTGGATAACCCCGACTTTCAACTTCCAAGCTCACGAAGTGGTCGAGGCCCCGGCATGGTCCCAGGAAGCGCGTACCCGCCAGGAGGCTTCTAGTAAACCTACCGAAGGGTGATTTGCTTGCTGGTCCTTGTGCTGATTAGACCACTTGTTCGTCTGGGGCTGAGTTTGGTCGTCAATGGTGTTACCGGCGTTGATAACTACCAAGTTCCCCGTTTTCTTTCTGGGGCATATTTTCCAGGATACCTACTTTTGCTTTCCTTTCGTACGATCCTTTCACAAACCCTTAGACTAATGGGAGACCTTATTTCGTTGGCTACCTGTATGGACTGCATTCCTATAGATTTGCAGCCCTATGTGGCCAGCCATCTACTTCCAACCTCACACCTTTCAACATCGGGACATGGAGTCTCAACCACAGAAAATTTTCCTTTTTGTTGTAGTTCAATTCTTTGACGCATGCTGGCGGGGAGGTTCCGGCTTTGAGAGCAGCATGCGACCAACGAACCGCTTAAGAGGCGGACAGACGCATCGCAGGGCCACGGTCCAAGAACGGCGGGATATGGTTTCGCCTCGTGGAAGATAAAGGGCTGGCCCTGAAGTGGAGAAGGATATGGATTTAATGGGAACGCAGATATGAACATGCACGTCTCTGCAGGTATTGGCAAACGCAGAGAGCAAGACGATGAAGGGAGGCTAGATATGTACCGTTGGGACGGTATCATGAAGTGTTGGTGTTTCAAGCCAAACAGAAGCTTGAGAAGCCTTTGTATGTAAAAGAGCGACTGATCAAAGAAAAGATGACAAACGATTGTTGCATGAAAGCCTTCCATTTGTTTGGTGTATAAAGTATCCTATTCCAATTCCTTTGTCAGTCTGGGTGACCGCATCGCCCCTTTGTCAGTGCCTGCAGCTGTCAGCCAACTGACAACATCACCATCACGAGCACGCAGGGAAAGAGGCGTCCATGATTCACTGCCGATGCGATTCAGATTTTACTTTGCTTGTTGACGACTTGATCAACTTCACGTAGACATGCTGCCGGTGCCTGTTGCTTCGTGGGTTGATCGAATGCAAACCGGGCCTTTCTGCATTTTGCTTCAGACGATCTGTTCTTATAATTTTGGACAATACCGGGCCTCTCAAGATTTGCTATACAGAAACGGATTTGCCAATTTCCTGTGTGTAATAAGAAAACGACGAGGCAATGCAGCAGAGGAGCGGGTGACTGGAGCGTTTACATTCACTTTCACCCTGCGGCCCTCAACACTTCACTTTCTCCTCACTTCCCGCTCACTTCCTTCTCTTCTACTTCACCACCCACATCCGCTACCTGGGTCCAACTTCTTTTCTTACTTACCCCCGGACTCAATTCTTCTCTTCTCTTCTCTTCCTTCCTTCTTCTCCATCAACGAGGCACGATATCTACAACTGAATTACTTCGGACAACTTCAAAGGTTGCAACGTATCGCCTCTTGGATCCTGTGAGTATCATATTTTCCACTCCTCTGTCTTTTGCAGATATCCAGTTCGGGAAAATGTCTTTTCCTGGCCCTTCCTTCCTTGGAAGCTCGTCCATGCGGGTTGTCTGCTTTTGGCAAGGCAGGTGCGCCTGCCCACAGAACCCTATTGCAACCGCAATCGCACCTGCCCTCGATTAACATCCCCCTCCTCCTTCCCTACTTACACACTTCCCACACTCTCTTTCTCTCCAATCTTGAATTCTTTCTCACATCTCCTCTCTCTTTCTCTTCCCCTCCTGATCTCACACTTACATCGCCGGTCGAAGCCCTCTTCTCCTTTTCCCCTGCAATGACGACGGCTTAGCCCTGTCGCTCTTTGCGTTGTCTTCCATTGTGTTGTCTGTCATCGGTTCGTCTCTGTGTGGCAACCTTGCCTTCCTTCCTCGCCTTGGCCTTGTACATCCATCTTCCCCCTTCTCGCCCACTCGTTCCATGGCTTCAGTCACGGCCTCGATATCCATCACGCCTCCTTGTATGATCTAGTATCGCATCTAACAAGGACCTTCCCCAGATCTCTCGGCATCTGTACTGCCCCTACCCTCTTCGGCAAGCAGGATAAGCCAAACCACATCCAACATGGACAGCCTGTCTTCTCCCGGTAGCATCACTTCGACTACCCCGACCGCGCCCACTTCGGCTTCAAAGGTCACTTACACCACCGCTGGCACTCCGTACAACCCCAGCACCTCTCAGCCACTGCAGCCGCCTGCTCGCAGAGGCCGCTCTCTCAAGTGGTCCGGTGGCATTCCCACTGCCGGCCTCTCCCTGCTCCCCAAGTCCATTCTTGCGACTCTTCCTTTTAAGACGGGGGGAAGTCGATCTTCGTCTATTCAGCCGTATAGTCCTCTGCAGGCGACCCACGACCAACCTGGCAGCCCTATGAATGACCCTGATCACGGTTGTGTCAACATGTCTGCCCAGGTCCCTCGTCTCGGGGCTTCTGCTACCCCTTCCCCCCTTACCCCCCTCTTCTCCGACGTCGATCAAGACAAGTACAGCGACGGTGAGGAATGCGAGGACAGTGACGATGACTGTGATTCCACCATGTTGATGAACATGTCTGTCAAGTCTCTTCACAATCTTGCCTCTTATCCCAATCCAAACCAGAAGAGAGCTCAGAAGGCTCTTCTTCGCGGAATCAAGCCGGCTCTGAGTGGGTTGAAGATGGCACCACGCACCGAAGAGCCATCCACGCCTCTCAACCGATCTGGTGGTTTTCATGAGCTACTCCAGCCCATTGTTAGCTCTCCCACCATGCCCCGCTCTGCTCAATCGGAGACCAGTGGTCTTGCTCGATTTCAAGACGACGCGTTCTGGAACCCCGGCGACAAGTCCGTCGCTCAGCCTGAGAGCTCCAAGACTTTCGATCTTGCTGTCGGTGGCAGCATCGGTTGCACTTCTGGCAAGTTTTCATCTGAAGCGCTCGCCTCCGGACCTGGTGCACCTCGACCCCTGACCGCAGGTCCTCCTGGTCAACGTCAGTATCGCCCATCGACCTTTGAGTCCACTTTCAAGGCCCTGCAGCCCAAAGCCTCGGGCCAAGAACTCAGCCAGGAGGAAGATGACGATGTTCTTGTGATCACCCGTCAAACCCTTCGGCAGGCCGGTATTGATAACATAGAACCGTTGCCAAGCGCATCCTCCTTCGATCCGACTGCTGCCCTGAGCACTCAATCCTTCTCGACTCGTCCTCCGAGAGCCGTGTTGCCTACTAGCGACTTGCCTATGGGTATCAACGGTGGCAGAGGTGCGGATACGTCCATCTTTGGCTCGACCGAGGACTCTTTGTACCCAGGAAGCATGGCTCCATTCACATCCACCTGGGCCTGTCCCCCTCCTTCCACGACCACTTGCTGGGCTTCGTCTCAAGAGTTCAGCCAGTCGCGATACGTCAACGCTCCCCGTATCTGGGCAGCCAAGGATCGAGAGGCCCGTGACGAGAAGGTCCGGCGCGCCTGGTACGCTGGAGCAGACTTCTTGACGGCTGCACCAGAGGACATTGCATCTCAGGTCCAGCGTCCCAGTGGGAAGTCGCGGTTTGGGGCAGTTGGAGATGGGCGCCCAACAAAGAAGCGTGAGCAATACCGAAAGATAGAGATTGAGGATGCCAACCGCATGTCGACGGCAGAGCACACTCGCCCACTGCTGAACCTGGCGCTTGTCACCATGAAGAAGTTCGCTGAGGAGGAGCGGAAGAAGCGTGAAGAGGCGCCCCGGGCGGTTCATGCTGCTCAGTGAAGAGCTTCTGGTTGGAAAGGGGGGCGAGGAGGAGTATAGCTATTCCGCAGCACGTTGCGATGCATGGTATCAAGGAATAGTTTCTGGGAAGTAGTATGAAGAGGGTCTTGCATTTTCCAATGCTTGGCTGTGGCGATTGGATGGATTCTGAAAACCGGAGTATGAAAGGATTAGTGATATTTACGACGAGGCGTCGACCTCGAAGCCCACTGGACTCATGATGCTGTAACTCGGATGAGTCGTTTACTGATAGTTTACCAAGGAGGGCTGACTAGGCAGTCATTAGATGACATGTGAATGGGACAAGACATTGAATTAGAACGCATTCATGATGGTTGAGAGGCTGTGAGAGTGGTGTGGTGGAGCTTGAATGAGCGGTCACCAGGAAGTGATGATTTGGCATGCATGTGTTGGATCCGCCAGGGTATGCAGTTGAGAGACAAGGTGATGCTAAGCCATGATGCCTCCCTCGAAGACAAGTGTCAAAGACGGAGAGGTGCTGCTGAGAGGTGTTTATTATCCTACGCTTTGATGTAGGTATGTCACTGACCGACCCCTGTAGGGGTCGGTCGACGTCAAAGAAAAGTTGACAGCCACAGAAATGGTCACACCCGAAAAACAGGAAAGCCAAGTTTGGGTGGTGAAGGGCGATTGGATAGCAAAGGCAGATGAGTACCCGATCAAGAGAGGCATGTCATGAGGTTCAAAGAGAGAGTGATCGGCAAAGGCCGTTTTCTTTGGTGGATGGATGCCAGTGCAGTGAGTGCAGCGTTACAGTACTGTAGGTAGCGCATTGCAGAAAGGGGGAGTGACAAGTGGACGTGACAGCAGCCGAAGCCCGAATGGAAGCGATGGAAAAGGTGTGAGTGGGGTCCCATGACGTTCTTGTCAGGGGGGCCACGCTCAATCTTGGACCGGGAGCTTATCGATTACCCATTAATTTCCCATTGAAATGCGCGCCAGAAGAAACGGAAAGCTGAAGGAGGTGCGCGTGTGCTCTTGCTTATTGCGAGTTCGGGGTTTCGCTGTGGCTGCCGCTCCGAATGTCCCATCACATCACACGCATTCACATGGAAAGGGGAGGGAACCAAAAAGGTAAGGTAGGTACGGAGACAGAGTAGGTACTAAATACAAGTACAAGTCATCCCCATCCCCTCCCTCCTGCCTGCTGCAAGTCTTGTTGGGTCGAGGACATTTATTTTTTTTTGTTGATCCACTTTTGGTCTTGGTGTCTTCTTTTGACATCTGATTCTTGTTTCTGCCAACTTTTTTCAAGTTTCACAATCTTTTTTTTAATGCGGGAACTCTGGCAGTAACACTTGTTGCGAGCCAAATCCAAGAGTATACACCTTTTATTTAAGTTGATTGCGAGTATCCGAGCCGAGTCGAGTCGCGTGCGATCCAGCGAACAAGCGAGCGAGCGAGTACATACAAGTTGCAGAGTGGACATCGGACGAGAAACGGCCTTTTTACCCACTCGTGGGATTAAAAAAAAAGACAACACGATAGCGGCCGATCGATTTACCGACCGACACACAACTGCACAGCAAACAGGGAAGAGAAGGCATAGAAACCAAACGTCTGCAGAAGTGAAGCCATCACCACCAACACCATGGTCTACGTACGGCAACGCGAGCTCCCCGCGCTCCGCGAGTACAAGTACTCGGGAGTCGATCGGTCTCTGCTCTCCAAATACGTCCTCAAGCCCTTCTACACCAACTATGTGATCAAATGCTTCCCCATGAGCATGGCGCCCAATCTCATCACTCTCACGGGCTTCTCCTTCGTTGTCGCAAACTTCCTCACCTTGCTGTGGTACAACCCTACCCTCGACCAGGACTGTCCTCCGTGGGTCTACTATTCCTGGGCCCTGGGCTTGTTCTTGTACCAGACGTTTGATGCTGTGGATGGAACTCAGGCGTAAGTTTCCCGGTGGGGGATGGGAGCTGAGACAGTTGCTGACTCGAGCCACAGACGACGAACTCGTCAATCCGGCCCCCTCGGCGAGCTCTTTGACCATGGTGTTGATGCTTGCAATACCTCCCTTGAGGTACTCATTTTTGCCGCCTCTCAGAACATGGGCCAGAGCTGGCAGACCGTCGCTACTCTGTTTGCATGTAGGTCCAATATTGCCATTGCCTTTTAGATCATGGATACTGATTCTTTCAGCCCTTCTCACATTCTACGTCCAGACCTGGGAGACCTACCATACCAAGACCCTCACCCTGGGTATCGTTAACGGCCCCGTTGAAGGCGTCCTCGCCATTGTTTGCGTCTTCATCCTCACAGGATACATGGGCGGCGCCCACTTCTGGCAGCAGAGCATGTTCCAGACCATCGGCGTTCCCTCGACTCTCGGCATTCCATCTTTCATCTACAACTTCTCCTTCACCGAGTGGTACCTGGTCCAGGGCGGCATTGTCCTCGTCTTCAACACCGTCGAGTCCTCTCTCAACGTCATCCGTGCACGCCGTGCCCGTGGCGACCGTTCCCGCGGTGCGCTCCTCGGCCTCATCCCCTTCTTCAGCATCTGGTCCATGATCGTCGCCTACCTCTACCTCCAGCCCAAGATCCGGGAGTGCCACCTGATTCCTTTTGCTCTCTTCGCCGGTGTTGTCAACGCCTACAGCGTTGGTCAGATAATCACCGCTCACCTCGTCCACCTGCGCTTCCCCTACTGGAACGTCCTTGGCCTTCCTCTGGCCTTCGGCGTCATCGACTCCATGGGACCCATTTTCCAAAAGTATCTCGGTTATGGCTGGCCCAGTGCCCTCGGTGACAATGTCTACCAGGTCGCTTTCATGTTCATGATGCTCGGCACCGCGGTCGGTGTTTACGGCAGCTTTGTTGTTGACGTCATTGTCACTATCTGCGATTATCTCGACATTTGGTGTTTGACCATCAAGTACCCCTATGTTGAGAGCGAGGTTCACCAGGGCAATGGCACAAAGAAGGACTAAGTGTTGTGATACAGCCCAACACAGTCTGAGTTGATGTGGTTATTGACCCGCCTGGCGGTGATGAGGCCAGAGGCCAATCCGCACAATTACAAGGAACTGAGAGCCAAAGGAGGCATTGCCCCCGGGCACCCCGGGCTAATAGAGAGTTGGCGAGCATCGATAAAAGACGCTCCGAGAGAAGGATTAGAAAGGATACGAGATTTAGAGGAATATTGGGCCCTTGCTTCTCACATAGATGAAGACGTGAGATGCTCTAATTCAAGGTGGAATTTAAAAGAGGAGGCTGGAAAAGGCTTGATTCTATGACGGATGGCATTGCATGACGAGGGAGGACACATACGGCTTTGATATTTGGGTGGAGTTTTTGGCGCAGCGTTGTCTTGTTCAAGCTGGTACATGTCGAGAAGATGTACGTTAAAATGCGCCGACGGAGGTACGATACTGTTTGGTTGATGTGATGCTAGGCACCAGACCCTTTGATTTATTACGCCCAAGTAATTACTTGTTTGAAAACCAACCCTCTTGGCATCATGATGGTGATGTGATAATAGTATCGAGCTGCTTTTATTCAAACGCGTTATACTATCAAATTTGCCAAATAGACCCAGCAAAATATCAGTCAAGATCTCCCTATCCTCGTGTCTATCCCTCCTAATAACTCCTTGTGCCTGCTCTGTGCTCCTCGTATGCAGTCGTAAGACTATGCACATTCTCGACTCAAGAGGGGGACCCCGTAAAAGGGGCTGACCTTTGTCGATTCCCCCCTCAGACCAAACGAGAATCACAAGCATAGAACGCCGCGCCATAAAGCCCCGACGGGCGGGGTATCCAGTCCTGTCCGTCAGACCTCCTTTGCCGTGATATACATAATCAACCTAGGTCCGTATGCGCCCCACCACTTATTGCCCCCTTTTTGTCCTCGTGTCTCCATTTACAGCAGGTCGTCAGTGCCGCTGGCGACACTCTGTTCAATGGCGTCGATGATGGCACGCTCGGAAAAGACGGGACCTTGTCCATCACATCGAGCACAGTTCTTGAGACGCTCACTCACATCACCAATATCGACGAGACCCTTCTTGAAGAGCTCGTGAGAAATGATAAAGTCCCACGTAGCACCGGCGGCGAGCAAACGTTCGCCATCGTCCGAGGTAACAATGCGGTGGGATGGAGATTTATTGGTGTGGTTCTGAAGGACGTTGGAGTAAAAGTCGGTAGGATTGAAGCGCATGGGGCCGGTGGCGGGTTCTGGAGAGATGGAACCTTGACCGACGTGGGAAGTGGCACGCAGAATCTCGTTCTCGGTGGACATCTTCTGGAGGTCTCGCTTCAGACGTTCGTTCTCGATGGAGGCTTGCTGCTGTGCAGCCTCGAGGCCCGCAAGTTTGGCTTCGAGATCCTTGACATGTTTCTCCTTTCTCTCACGGAAGGCGCGTTGCCTATTCAAAAAGATGTGTTAGCTACAGTGGCCCTCGCTTGTGCACCAGATTGTCTCCCAAGCAGACAGTCGGGTAACGTATCGGGGACGAGGGCAAGGGTAGACATACGCGGCGCGGTTCTGTGCCTTCCTGCGAGACTGAGCAGGAGTTAGGTTATCATCCTCCTCGCTGCCACCCCGAGCGGTACTCGGGTCGTCAGCGGCATCGTTCTTGATAGCATTGTGCTGCTGCTGAGGTTGCTGCTGGTGGACTTGCTGGACCTGAGCGGCAAAGACGTTTTGACCGGGGGGAGTGGGAGGGCCAGGGAACGCAGAGGCAGGCTGCTGGTGAGTAGGATTGGTGTTGAAGCCCTGGGAAGCGTAGTCGAAAGCGTGGAACTGGTCGTTGTGATTCGTGGGCAGAGCTTCGTAGTTTTCCTGACCAAGAGGCAAACCTAGTGTCAGCAGAGGGAGCACAGGGGTATTCATTATATGGGCAGCGTGCGGGAGTGACGTTGGGGGGGAAAAGCTGGGCGAGACGTTGGGCTTTGGGAGGCTCAAAAAGATTGATAGAGTAATGCTCAGGTAAGGAACGCTAAGGCAGGGCTGCACCTGGGGGAGTGGGGGGAGATCGCGGAGAATGGACGGCGACTGACAGGCGGGGACGCATTAAAGTCGTCGGAACCAGCTGAATGCGAGTGCGACGGTGTCAGAGGAGGAATCGGCATGAACTGGTGATAGGGCTGAGTGCCGGGGAAGTTGTATTGCCCGGTGAAGTCCATGGTTGAAGGGACAATCGGAGATGGCGGGAGCTGCTTTTTGCGATGATGGGTAAAAGAAGTGGAGAAGAGAAAGAAGGTGAGAAGTAAGTCGCACGCAACAGGGAAGGGACAAGAGCGAGCTTCGAGGTTGATTGAGAGAGTCACAGCTCCGGGACACCTCGAGTGAGAGAGGTCTGGGATTGCAAAAGTTGAAGAGGCAGAGGTTGGACGGGGATTGGATATAACACGAAGCAAGAGGAAGGATGGGTGATGGGGAGTGAGTGAGGAAGGAGAGACAGAAGGGGGAATGTGAGGGCAGGAGCAGAGCAGAGCAGAGCAGAGGGTGATGATTGATCAGGCACTAGAACCACCCAGGTGGATGTGGACGGCGGCACAGCAGGTACCAGGCCAGGAAGGCAGGAAGGTACTAGGGCGTTTGGTGGGTGTCAAGTAGAGTGAAGAGGTACCTCAACGTGGACAGTGCCCGGACATGGACCTTCGTCACACGAACCTACCTACGGGAAGACGGGAAAGGAGGGGCCCTTTTAAGGGAAGGGCCATGAGGAGGTGCCATGATTTGGGAGCTAGGCGATATGCGGCAAGATCCAGGTGTTTATCCTCCCCCCCATCCAGCGCGCACGGCAATTCCCTGGCACTCGCGCATATGCTTGGGCGGTCCCAGGATCCAATGTCCAAGGACATGGGCGTCTTGCTCTGGGTAGTAGCCTCGACGGGAGAATGGCTCCGGGGGAGAGAGAACATGAAGGTGAGATTTGAACTGACCGTTTTCCTACTGAGGGTAAAGGTCCCCCCCTCCCCCTTGCCAAGGAGGAGGCTGATGGAAGTTGAAGCTAATGTACAAGGAGAGGGACAATTTGCAAGCGAGGATCAAAAAAGCTGGGCGAGCTGCTGCAAGGCGGCCGACGTTATTGGACAGCCTATTCGTTGTTTGTGTCTGTCCGTTTTTGACTTTTTTTTACCCGCTGACCGGGAATGAAGATGATTGCAATGTGGGATGGCGGCACAGCCGTTTGAACAGCATGTCCATCTATGCAGACCGTACCTATCTCCGGAGTAGAGAGAGAGAGAACGTGCTTTTCCTGCTGACTTGGAGGTGGTGTTCACTGTCAGAAGCCGAGAGATGCAGTGCAACCGCTACACCGGACCGTACCGCATGAGGACAAGCAACAGCAGTGCTGCTGCCGCCGCGCTATATGTCACAGAGACAGATTGGATTCCTCGCTCAGTCACTCATCAGTCCCCTACCTCCATGTTCGTATAGAGTTTACCCCAAGGATTCCCATCTACAGGGAACACTGGTCCCAAGTGGGTGTCAATTCTCTGGCCAAGCTTCCCCCCATAACCCCCGAACACCCTGACTCGTTTTGCGGGACAATCTCCCCATGATTGGGGAAAATCATACTTTCAACGGTCCCCTTTTTATCATGCACCTCTCGACAATCTAGATTTCTCGCTCTCTCTTTTTGTTGTTGCTGCTGCCCGCCTTTTTGCCTCTTGGTGTAATGTGGGCCGTTATGCTTTAGACTAGACCAGAGGCGGGGGGGGATAATCAATCAATCACATGGGTGTTTGACCATGGGGATCTGCGCTTCACATGGGTTTTCTGCGGCTTTAAGGGACATTCATGTTTAGACTGCAATGGGCAATTGCGCTTGTCAGCTTTGCATCTGTTGGTTGATGGAGGGTTAGTTATAATAAACCCCTCTGTTTTTATCTCTTTGACTCTATTATCCCGTGTAAATTTTTAATTATGTCTTTGGCTGGTAATATCCTTCTAATGGATCCATCATGCCTTGACTGAACCTAAACCTCAACCACCATCAAAATACAACAGCAACGCTATATCCCGTATACGAGACACCTCATGCTCCCAGCCCTACAAGGCAATGCTCTTCATCGGCCCTATTCCCCATCACCAACCCCGCCCTGCGACTTGGTCCTTGTTCAGCTCAAGGTAAAAAAAAAAAAAAGAGCATCAACTAAACCACAGCTTCCAATCACGCTTCTTATTCAGTCGGCCGACCTGCCGCTTATTCGCTCGCACAAAACCAGGGAACCACAATGAGCCCTGTAATGTAAAAGCACCTAGTGCGGTACGACAGCTTCGAAACACACCAGCAGCATTGGGCTATGCCATACTTGGCTTGACTGAGCGTCCCTTGGGATGCGTTGGCTCTCCTCGTGTTTCCGTTGCGTCTTTCTCTTCGTCCTGTATGAGGGATGATCCCCCGGGTAAAGCCTTGGCATAAGATTCATACCTAGGTAAATGGTAACCCAGATATGCGTGCATGAGATGGCAAATGGGGAGCATGGCTCGTTGAGAGCGGCCGGGGTTGAAGATGTAAGTAACCATAGAATAGACCTACCTTTTGCATCTTAAAGCCGTCAAGTTACTGACAGGCAGCTCTATTTACAGTGCAAATCTACTTGTCAAAGTTACTAGCTGTCTCACGGATACTTACATGTCTACACAACACAAAACTATCCATCCTTTGTGTTTCCCCGGCTGAAACGACCCTGTCTGTCCCAGCGTGAGACCCCTCAGCTCGCAAAGGACTTCAAGGTAACAACAAACTCCGGGACCCTTTGGTACATGCACGACGCAGCTAAACGCCGGAATGCCCAAACCGGGGAGGCGGCATTTCTCCCCTGAGACAACAAAGTTCAGCTGCTGATCCGATTGTGCAGGGCCAAGTTACCAAGCTGCATCTGGTTGTTGTGTCTGTTGCATTGTCCTGTGGAACATGACGATATTTTTCCAAATGTCGGTATCCCACTAGTCCTCTCCGTCAGATACCTTAGTACCTACCCTCCAGCATATCCCACTCCCTCACCGGTGGGAATAACCAACCATCCGCGCACCCGCCCTTGACCGACTTATGCACACCCCCATGCGCCAAACTCGGCAAGGCCAACCCTCCTAACCAACTACCGCAACGGCAGCCCCACACTCGCATCACAGTCCGTGTCCCACTTTCCACCTCAAAACCCCCCCTTGCAACATTCCTTGTCAACACCATCCACCGAGTCTCGGAAATGTGACTTGAGGCTCAACGTCATCTCTTCAGCTGCATCTATGGATCCCTCTCATGCCGCAGTAATCTTCATAATCCTCATGTTGGGTCGGAAATTCTCCGCCTTCAGCACGTTACATGGCCCGCGAAACTCTCTTGAGCAAAATGGATCCTCATTCGTAACATGTCTAATCCGGTCCAATTGGAATTTATCCCTACTATCTCTTCTCTCATACATCTTCCTTTTTACAACTCTTTATCTTCGTCTAGTCCCAATCCCTGCATCCTCGGCCCATTCAGCCGACGTCTACCGCTCTCCAAATGCATTCCTGTTCTTAAGGTAGCAGTCTCTTGGGCGTACGAGGATAATAGCTCGCCAGGTGCACGCTGGGTAGGTTGAGATACCAAGCCACCACCCGATCCAAGCCGATACCACCACCGCCGTGTGGGGGCACTCCAGCGCTGCGGAAGATGTCGACATATTCCTTGATGCCCTGGCTGGTCGGGTCGATGCCCTTCTTGCGGATCCGTGCCTCCAGAGCCTCGGGCTGGTGGACACGCTGTCCACCAGAGAGGATCTCCTGGCCACGCATGAAAAAGTCAAAGGCATTGGTCACGTTGGGGTTCTCGGGGTCCTCTAGCGCGTAGAAAGGACGGGCGCTCTCGGGGAACTTGTCAAGCACGTAAAAGTCCGTCTTGTACTTCTCCCGGATCAGCGCGCCAAGCGCCTTCTCTTGCGGTGTTGACATATCCTCATCGTCAGACACGTTGCGGAACTCCTCGGGACCCTCCGCTCGAAGGAGAGCTTGGCCCTCAGCAAAAGTGAGACGAACTTCCTTGCCGTCCTCAGGAAGAAGAAACTCTTCTGAGGGATAGACGGTTCGGACGAGGGCGATCTGTTCGGCACATTTCTCCTTGAGGCCTCGGAAGATATACAGGAGAACACCCTCCAGCATGTGGAGGACTTCATGGTAATGGTCCTCAATCTCCATCTCCAAATCGAGACCAGTGAACTATCAGGGCAAGTCAGCACCTCCGTCCTTGATCACTATCTATTGACTCCGAACTCGCTATAACATACCTCAGTCATGTGTCTGGGAGTGTTGGAGTTCTCGGCTCGGAACACAGGCCCAATGCAGAGAACTCGCTTTCGACCACCGGCAATTTCATATTGCTTGTAGAATTGAGGCGATTGGGCCAAGTAAGCCTGCTTCTCGAAGTAGGGCATGCCAAACACGTTGGATCCACCCTCAGAGGCAGCTCCGATGAGGCAAGGGGCCTCGAACTGGACAAAGTCGCGTGCCTCGAGGTACTCAGCAAACAGCTTGCGCACAGCCAGACGCACATCAGCAATGGCCTGCTGAACCGGAGCTCGCTTATGCATGACGGGGTTGTTTAGGTGGGTGGCCATGCTCGCACCAGGGATGTTCTCAAGGCTTAGGTTCTCCACGCCCTCTTTGATCTCCTCTACTGGAGCACCCACATCCTCATCGTCGAAGTTGGTAACGGGCCTGCCGGCAACGGCAAGACCCATGCCTAGGACTTGAGGACCAGGGCTGATGACATAGCACTTGGCGATGTGCAGCTCGTAGTTGGAGACCTTGACACTCTTGACCGGCTCAAGAGGCTTTTCCACCTTGGCCTCAACAAGGACATAACCCTCAAGGTTGAGACCACCAATCCACTTCACCATCTGCTTGGAGACGGGCTTGCCCTCAGGGCTGGCAGCAACGACACCCTGAATGGCCCAGTCGCGCTCCTCACGCAGCTCAACGAAAGCCATCTTTGCGCCCTGCATACGGGCATTCTGAATCCAGGCACGGAGCTTGATGGTCTTGCCCAGGTGCTCATCGCCAAGGTTCCTGAGCTTGACTCGTTCTGCGTCGATCTTGGTAAGGTGGGTGGAATCGCCGTAGTTGTCCTTTGCCAGATCCTCAGTGTTGCCAGCGGCGGCCTTTGCGGCAGCCTGTCTGGCCTCGTGCTCCGCAGCTCGACGGGCCTTCTCGGCCTCCTTCTTCGCTTTGGCCTCGGCCTTCTTCAGCGCCTTCTTGGAGGGACCGGCCTCACCACCCTCAGCGGCCTCACCGTCGGCTGCGGGAGCCTTCTCGGCGGGAGGGGGAGCGGCGGGCTGCTCGGTAGGGGCGTCAGCCATGATGGAGTGATTTGCTTCGAAAAAGAGTAGTTTTCGGCGGGGTTAGCTTGTGTTCGCTTCTCGGCGTCCGTAACGATCGATGGGGGGAATGTCCAAGTAGAAATAGGATCGATATCGACTCAAGACGAGGCGAATTGACCAAAAGCTCGGAGGCGTAAGAAGACGAGACCGGAGCGGAAATCAGGTGACAAGAGCGACAATGACTGTGTCGGTGTCGATGTCGGGCAAAGTGAGGTGACGCATAAAAATGTGTGAAGTGGTGGTGGAATGGGTGGTTGCCCAAATAAGATCCAGGACGGCGGGGTTCCTGCCCCGCCAAACCAGACGATTCGCCCTTGACCGCGGCGTCATGGTGGGGTTATCGGCGTGGAAGGCGCTGGCGTCCGAGTAAGGCACCCTGCCGCATTCTTCGAGGAACATCCATGGCATGGGGAGCTTCGAGACATTCATCTTACAAACTGAACACTTTTGGCAAAAGATTTTTTTTCTTCCTTTCACTTCTCAAGGTCCTCCAAATCTGCCCTCCTTTACAAGAGAACTAGAACGAATCGTCAAAACCTTTGGTTGTAATTCATTATTCAACTCAACATTGCGTATTAGGTGGGTGTATCGTACAACTCTTCCGAATGCCCTCCCCCCCGGTCTAACATGTCACTTAGAAATGCCACGCCTCCGGACAAACATGTCCGTCAAAGAGCAGAACCTCTCTGTCATCTCGCAGCCTCCCCTCGCCTCGCTTACCGTGTCCCTGAACGCCCATGAGAAAACGAAACCCCGGATGATATGATATGCAACCTATACTTAGCACGAATTACCGTCCTCTCGGACCCCACCCACAACTTCCCATGCATGGCCTCAAGCTCTCCCTGGCTTCCCGTCTCCGCGATCTGGGTATCAAACTACGCCCACCAATTCTCCCTCCTAACGCATCATAAGAAGCGAAACTTGCCGCCCCAGGGACGCTAGCCCTGGAACAGAGGCTCGGACTTCTCGCAAGTAAATAGGTTGACATGGTGGTCACCTCGGGCGGCACACCCCAAGATCGGCCGGTGAGGGTGGAATGCCGTTGCTGAGATGGGCGAACTGCGACTTTGCTGGAGGAAGCTCGAGTATGGCTCAACGTTCGAGAGCTCGTGGCCATCGAGGTTGAAGACCTTGACCGCGTGGGCCGACGTTCCCCTGTCGAATCCGGTTAGTGAACTATCCCTGTAACCCCTTGTCCAGGCACCTGATTACGACTTACACAGCAAAGACCGGCAGGTGTTCATGCGTGCTCGCGGTCCGAAGAGTGTCTCGTGTTGTCTGGAACGAGTGCAGCGGCTTATCCATGCGGATATCCCACACCTTGACCTTGCCGTTCCGGCTCGCGCTCAGGAGCTCTCGTTGTCCGCCACGCTGCATGTGGACGCTCTTGATCCATTGCCGATCTGACTCATCCTTCCATTTGCGCACCATCGACTCCTGAGGCCGATTTCTGGTATCAAAGACTCGTACAGCTCCGTCTCCGAAGCCGGCAACGAACATGTTGCCCGTCATCTGATCCGACGTCAATGATGTCACGCACGATCCGGACCGCGCTGGGATGTCCATGACACACGTCTCGTAAGCGGCATACCACATTCGAATCACTCGGACATCGCCAGCGACGAGGACTCGGCCCGTCACTTGTTGCCAGTCAAACACCATGCCTGAATTGACGTTGCTGGGCACCATGTGTGTCAAGGCGCGCCAGGACGACGCAAGCTCGATGTCTCTGTCGGACTCGTAGTTGCGGTATACCCTTATTACACCGTCCGAGGACCCCGTCAGCAGCATTGCCTGGTCATCCTCATTGATGAACTTCATGTCGCTGATCTTGGACCCTTCTGGGTTTCCGTTGCTGAAGCGGCTCAAGCGGCCTTGCTTCTTCCAGTCCCACACGTAGACCGTGTTGCCGTCGTCGGCCACAGCGAGGTGATCCTCAAACTGATGAAAGGTCATCTTGGCGGGCTGAGCGCCATTGTTGATAATGCCGAGCTGGTTGTTCCACTTGTGGCTGCCAGCTTGTTGCTTCAATGGCTGGGTCTCTCTGAAAATAGTCTCATTGCGAGCTCTCCGCCAGAGGCGCTCATTGTACTCGGTGCTTCCCGGCTCGTCCGCCTCACTTGGCTTCATCTGCGGCTCACGGAAGTACTCGATTGACCATTCCAAGAACCTACTCTTGAGGGGAAGAGTTGGGGGTTTGGTCAAATCTCGTTCTTCGTACGCGCCAGAATAAGGTTCATGGGCGAGGCTGTACTGTGTAAATGATGATGATCGATCATTTTGCTCCGGTGGTACAGACACCTGACTTGGCGTGAGCTTCAGTGAGGGTGATCGAGGAAGTGTTGGCGTTGTTGGCGTGGATGGTCTTGACTTATCCTCATTGTTCAACAACGATGGGAATAGAAGACTGGCGGTCCTGCGCAATAGACCAGGAGAAGGCAATGGTTGCGTATTTTGCGTGCCAACGACACTGGTTCTTTGGCTAGCGCTGGGCGTGTGTTTGTGGGCCAACTTGGTGGCCCGCTTTTGGATCTCGGCCATCACCAGCTGCGCTGGGGCACCGACGCTCGAGTTGAGGAGGGCATGGTGGACAAAGTCTACCACGACGGTTGCCTCTCGCTGCACTTCGGGGTGAGGATCTACGCTGAGCACAAGCGCCAACTTCCATAGTGCCATGTAGACAGTGTTGTGAGACAAGCCATGGGCCGTGGGCTTGATAGTGCCGTCTTTGTTGCGGTTGTCTGGCCTGGCGTAGTGCAGGCCCATCTTGTGCTCCTGGCCGTCGTCCTGAGGAGGGAACATGAGATACTCCTTTTCCTCCACCAGTTGCTCGTAAGCTGCGACGAGGAATTTACTCTCGAAGCGCACGACAAAGTGCGAGAGGAACACGACGAACTCCTTACGAACCATGGGGCTTCCATCGTTGCCCATGTCCAGTATTGTCCATGCGATGGACTCCTCGATACGCGCCACCTCGTCCGTCAGGTCAGGGATACCGAGGAACGTAGTCATGGCGTGGACCATGGCCGCTCGCACCTCGCAACACGGATCCTTGGTGAGAAAAGCTAGTTTGACGTAGGCATTCTCCCTGATCCCACGCCACTTGGCCTCAGGAAGATCCTGCCACAGCTGGCTTATGCACAGGCAGGCCCATTGCCGCAGAAGCGGGTTCTCCTCGTTCTGGAGGTGTGTCAAGCAGTAGGACATGATATCAGTCTGGTTACAGACCATCTGGCCGTTCTTGTAGTCCTTGCAGAGCATGGCGAGAATGAAGGCGCACATGGCCTTGTGCTCGTCGCTGTCAACGACCGGAAGCCCCTCGGAAGGCTTGAGGATCTGAGCAAAGTAGCTGTAACCGCTATCCTTAATGAGGTCCTGCTGACAGGAAATGTCTACTGCGATCAGACGCGCCCAAATGAAGACCATGACCGGCTTTAGCTCAGCGGCTGCTGACTGCAGCAGCTTCAGCACATATGGGAAGATGCCGATGCTGAGGGCTAGTTGCACCGACCAGGGGCCGAGATCAAGGAATCGACCAAGTAGAATAAGTGCGCGAACCCGGTGCTGCTGGCTAAGCAGAACTTGGAGCACGACGGGTAGCTGGTCGGGTGATTTTTGAGCCATGGCATCGCCCCTTGTTAGGTAGACATCGAAAGCGGTCAGCTGCTCTGTGAAGAATGTCGAGTTCTGATATTCATAATCAAGTCCCTCGCTCTCCTTCTTCTCTAGCATGGGGAGCTGGGCCAGAGCCATGTCAACCGCCAAATCCCACGTCTCCCACAGCGGGTGCTGGTGAGTATCGGGAAGCTTGGGGTATGACTGCGGGTGGCAGCCGTACACGGTCATGACGCGCTGAGCAAGGAGGAAGTTGCGGAACAGAGCCGCCACCATGAGATCCTGACGGAAGAACTTGCGGAAGAGATCGCGGGGCAAGGTCGTCCATGCAATGCTGTCGGTGATAGCCGTGAAGATCCAATTCAGCTCACCCAGCGGCGTACGTCTTTCCTGGAGACGGCCGGGTAGCTTCTTGGCTCGGTCTGGGCTGATGTTGGTTTTTAGAGGATTCTGGAGGACGAAGAACCACAGAGCCATCTCGATGGGGGTCGTGAGGCACGCTGTGAAGAGGTCAGCGGGCAAGAGAGGATTCGTCGGGAGGTTTTCCTTGACGGCGCAGGCCGCTAGGTGGATGTACGGCCGGAAGCTGGTTTTCGTGTAGTTGGGATCACGATCGGCAGCCTCTTCCTCCTCCTCCTCGTGCTTCTCAACAAATCGATGGTAGTTGTTGAGGATGTTGCCAGCCTCGGAGCAGTCCCAGACGAAGATCGTGGGGGCCTGCAACCAGTGTTGTAGGTCGTATAGCGAAACGGGGATGTACTGCGTGTAGTTCTTATTGAACACCCAAATCTCGCCAGATGCTGTCGGCTTGGGCACGCCGTGACCGTTGTAGTGAAGCAAAACACGCTCATCCTTGGCGTTTCTGCGCAAGGAGATGCAGAACTTCTTCGTCTCTTCAACCGAAGGGTCCAAATACTGCTTATAGCGGGCCCTTATCGCGAGAGTCTCATACTGCGCTTGGAGTGCTTTGCCAATGTTCTCGAGAGCTTTCTGGATGGGCGGGACGGTCGGGTCTGTCCAGGCTTCGAGTTTGGCGCCTGGAATGGTCTTGAGCTGATCGGGGGGTTCGACTCCTATGTTCAAACACACTGCGAGAGCCGCAGAGACCGTTTTTAGCCTGTCCCTTTGTCGCCAGTCCTGAAGCTCGTACTGGAGCGGCTTGGGTTTGCCAGTCGTCTCATGTCGTTTATCCGTAAAGTACATGTACCAGTTCTATAGCGCATGGTTAGCTTGAAAAAGTCCATGCAGTGACTTCCAAATCCCGCAGGTGTATGCATGATGGTTTCGAGTCAAGGCTTGAAGCCTCACACGCGACACAAGGGCTCAAAATAGTTGCGCCAGAGCCATAAAGAACAATAGAAAAAAGCAAGGCTACCGGCATCTGAAGGCTGTTGAGGTGACCGGCCCCCCTTCGTGATCACAGACTGTGATCCAGGGCTCGTCTGTGCCTCAACCGTCTATATCAAGAATGCCGAAGCTCGGGTGGATCCGAATCGGCCGACCAGCAGACGAGGACTGAATGGGAGGCGCAACTTACATTAGCCAGCTGAGATATTATGTCCTCTGACTGGTAGTGGTCCTCGAAGCCGTGCCTCGCGCCCCATTCGGGTATGTCGTCCTCTACTGACTCTGGCTCGTCCATCGGCCGCGGCGCGTAGTCGCTTTTTGACCGGAGCAGCAATGGCTTCACGGGTCGCTTTTGCTGGTGATGCTCAATGTCATCTCTCGTCTCGAGCACAGCGGCCCCGTTGCGCCGGCTGGGCGCGCTCGAAGGTCGCTGATCGTCGTCATCGTCGTCGGTCTTGGATACATCGTTCGGGGTCGGGCGACCATTGACCTGGGGTCGCGCCCTTAAGGCGACGCCATTGGAGTCAGCCGTGGGCGCGGAGGTGCCGTTGAGATCGGATCTCAGCGCCATGCTGGGCGAAGAGTCGAGAACTGTCGCTGTCGGCGCAGAGACGTGGTGGTTGTGTAGAGACAGCGCGTGATTGTCGTGGCAGGCGTGGGTCGGCGACGGCCTGGCGTTGGCGGAGGAGCTCGCGGCGAAGCGGGTGCGGGTATGGCTGGGAAGGTGCGGAGGGGGTGACGTCTGTTGGAGCGACACAGCGGTCATGGCTTTCCAGGAAGCTCAAGCCGGCATGGCGAAAGGACGCTCGTACAGTAGAGCGTTATTCGGGGGGGAGAGTCGCTGAATTGCTTGGCGGGTAGAAGTGCTGATATTAAGTAGAGATGCACAGCGTCTGAAAGTGGGCGAGGAGTAGACGTGAGGCCTAGAGTCTGGTGTAGGCGGGCGGCTGACCAGCCCGACAAAGGCAGAAATTAGGAATCCCTAGCACCGGGATGGCCACTGCAAGTTGGACCTCTGTCGGGTCAGAGGTGCTCTACGGGGGGCTGTGTGCCATTACTGCATGATGGAAGATTCCTAAATATTTGACTTTGGCATGAGGGTTTTCTATGTGCGCGCCTTGAAAGATGGCCGTTTTCTGATCTCGTCAGCAATTGACCATCGGCATACCCTTTGGTCGAGCCGCCCGGCAGTTCAGCCCAAGCCTCCTACTGACCGGCCCGTTATTGCCAGTCATGCTGATGCTGTCTCTGCAGTGCCTACCAGCCCCCAGTCGGGCCAACAGTCGCACGGCCACAAGCCTCGGCGCATCAGACCAGCCCATAGGCGCTAGCCCTGGCGAGGTTAATCGGGGTCGCCGCGCGTGACCTCGCACGTGGCTGTCTCTTCAGATCAAGCTCATTGTCCCGCTGGGCAGCTCTACAGCATCTTTCAACAAATCTGTAGCTACCAGCGCACAGCATGGGAATGGGAGGGCACATGAATCGCGGTTACACGACGGACCGATTTAGTGCCCACCGACAAGACTGACACCTACGTCCTCCTTCTCAAGACTCGGGGCGGGAGCAAGCTTGGCAGATCGGCAGGCTGCGGCCAGCCGTCTGTCATTTGCTCAACTTGGCCCTCCGTTCAGGCACCTCTTGCTCGAGACTCGTCAGCTTTTCAACTCACCAGCCGCCGATGTCTGATGGAGGTGATGGATGTGTTATTGCCGCCCAATGGACACCTCCCAAACATGCTTGTGATGGATCCTCTGTGCATCTACGATCATTGTCCTGTTAAGGAAATGGGTGGCATGGATCATTGTGTCGTGCTGCTTCTCGAAGACTGGGAGAGCCTAGGTCAATCAATGCTGGCACGTTGAAAGCGGGTCTCGGAGCAGATAGTACTTCTGACAGCCGAGTAGGCATGACACGAAGCAAACGGCGATGTTTCTTTATTGTTATTATATCCCATGAGTTTTATAGCTCTCAACCTCCCGGTGAAGTTGAATGACGCCTTTAGCGGCAGCCTATCTCCGTGCCGCGGCCACACCCGCGGCCGGTGGCCTGCCACTTAATATTAAAGGAGATCTCGAGCCAGAGAGCCTCGAGCTGCGAGGCGGGAATGGTTGCTCGGCCGAGCTCTCCATCCAATCCCTTCAGCTCAAGATGAACCACAGTACAACAACACTGTACGAGCTGTCACAGATCGAGAAAACGGGCCTTGCTGTTTGGGGAACCTCTGGCGGATGGTTGAGGCTTATTATTATCCCATAGACTCAGACCAGTGACCAGGTTTCCCCTTTTTTCCAACAAGAACAACCAGAACGGTGGAAGATGTGAAAGGTGGGGCACAAAAAAAGAATGGAAGCTTGGCCTGTGCTCCAGCCCGCTCCGTCCGGCGTCATTAGCGGGAAACATGAAACGAGCCAGACCAAGGGTGCAGACGTTGACGAGCGTTGGGAAGACGACTTTTAATGTCCGGACGAGCTACGGTCAACAACAACCCGGTCAACATTTTGCATGTTTTTCTGCGGGCATGCAGAAAATGGGATTCGATCTTGAGAAACGGGCGTCAGCATCCGGTGGCGATGATCGTTACTGAATCCTCATCTCAGTGAAACGTAAATACCCTTTTGAAGGCTGTCAGCAGCGCGTGTAGCCTGCGATGCGGGATCCATGTGGATATCATATTGAGGGCAATGACGTGCATCCCCAGTCGGCCAAGTGTTGGGAGGTTCCATAAGTGGTGTTTCTGAGGAGTCCAGGTGAACTAACATCTTCTTGACCAGGTATATATGAATGCAACCTGGAACTTCGAGCGGGCAGGCATAGACTCAAAGACGAGTTTGCTTGATGTTCATCTTACAGAGCATGAAGTGTAACTCGACGGTGGCATCGCGGACCGAAGGCTCTCGGATCGAGACGGACCAGATCCAGTACTGTAGTTGGCTAGTTTGAGAGCTAGTCGAACTGTGGATGGACTTGAAAGTTTGACCATTTCGATCTCCTTATAAGACGGACTCTTCGGTCATCCCGTTAGCCACCCAGGTACATCTAGTGTGTTTAATAGAGCTAAAAGGGCAGCCGGCCACTCGAGAAAGAGAGACAGCTCACAATTAATGAGATCACCCTCGAAAGCCACCGTCACGGTGAGCGTTTCTGGTTGTGACAGAAGCGAAAGGGGCGGACACATTAGGGGGAGTATCTCGCCGGTCCCCAGCCGCCAGAGAATCCAGGTCCACACCGGATGCAAGGAAGATCCGGAGAGAGGAACAGAGGGGACCTTGTCCTTTCCATCCGCAATATACACACCTATGTGATTCCCCAACATTAATCAAAACCATTCAAAAGCTAATACGGAAAGATGAAAATGACAGGACAGGCGTCTTGCTCTTTATTCTTTTCTGACGCAAAACTGAGGTCGTTAAGAAAAGCGACAACGCAACGTTGGGTTGTACTCCCAGCCCCTGGATTGAAGCCCCATGCCTGGACATGGGATGGCGCCGTTGAGCCCCTGCAGGATACACGTGGGCTACTTCTCGTTTGGCAGATCTGCTGCACTGTCATCAGGTACAGCTGAAGTGCCTATATCATCGCCCTCAACTTGCACCCCCACAAAAGCCCACCGTCCACAGCAGAGCGGCACTGTACAAGTCACCTCCATTGTAACCCCTAAAATGTCGTCTAAGCTGGAGCCGGACTGTGACTGGGGCGGCGCAAGACCCGCGATTGGCCAGAAGCTCCAGGGTTCAAAAGTGAAAGGTGCCGGTTCTTGAACAAAGAACAGCGCGCAGCGGGAGGCGAAAGGGCCCTGAGGCCACTGTAAGGCCTAGCACCCAGCACCCAGCGCCCCCCCAGCATCCGAGACCCAGCTTTGGCAGGCACCACAAAGGCGAGGCAAGGACCAAGCCCCATCCATCGTGTCGCTCGCTGCTGCCCGTTCCCGTTCCCGTTGCAGCTGTCGCTGTCTTTGGCTGCTCATTTCCAGACTCCTCGTACCTGGCCATCACCACCATTTCCCATCCTTCATCTTCTTCCACGCCAACTCAACGGGGGGCTCTCATCCGCCGCATCGTCACTCCTTCACCCCTTTCGAGCGTCTGGACACCGACGTTTGTTCCAGACGACTCTCCAACTGCCTGGACGCAGAACGATTCAGAAAAGTATCCGCGCTCCTCGACGACCTGCCGCAGCGCAACCCATCAGCCTCGAAACCAACCCCCTCCCCTCGATCCTCGCCCAAAATTCGGGAGGTTGACCAACCCAAAATTTCCAACAACGATCCGCAATCCTTCCGTCGCGTTCGCCGATGCTGGCCCAGCCATTCCGAAATTCGAACTCCGATTCCCTCTCGTTCCTGCGTCTGTGCTTGGATCTATCCCTACTGTCGGGCCATTCGCTGCGGCTACCTGTGCTCCTCTCTTACACGCGACGACTACCATCCCGAGATACTACCCATCGTCGCGACTTCCCTATCGCATCGCATCCGCAAAACCACCTAGTGCTGTTCGAGAATCAATTTTCCGCCGCTTAGCGGCTGCTCTGTGACCAACCATGGCCTTTCTGTTCAAATCCAAGAAGCATCCGGAGAGGACGCCCGCCAGTCGCGAGGCTGGTTCTGGCTCCCAAGGATCGATCCAAAGCGCCAGCGCTCGCGTCGCCGAAAAGAATGCCGTCCAGCATCGTGCAACTCCTACCGGAAGTGTGAATTCAATCGACAATGAAGGAAGTAACGGCAGCCCTAGTCATGAGCATGGACACGGACGTCGCGGAGGAAGTGCTGATCAACCCATGCAGCCGTCTGGTGATTTGCCTGTGAGTCGCCTGCACAATGTCGACCGCAAAGACCTTGGTGTTAGTGAACGAGCACCTGCTAATCTGTGCTCCAGTTGCGAAATGGCCCTCAGACGAACAGTCCTAATGCATCCCTCTATCCCTGGTCACAACGCCGGTTAACCTACACTTCGACGCATCCTTCTCCCTTTCCGCGATATGGCGCGGCTGTGAATTCGATTTCGTCCAAAGAGGGAGATGTGTACATGATGGGCGGTTTGATCAATGGATCAACTGTTAAAGGCGACTTGTGGATGATTGAGGCTGGAGGGAATATGGCCTGCTACCCCTTGGCAACGACAGCAGAAGGCCCTGGACCAAGAGTTGGCCATGCCAGTTTGCTGGTTGGGAACGCCTTCATCGTCTACGGCGGCGACACCAAGATTGACGAATCCGATGTTCTTGACGAAACGCTTTACCTTCTCAATACTTGTAAGTTTTCTTCACATTTCAATACTTTGCAGCTAATCCGGGCCCAGCGACGAGACAATGGTCCCGCGCCCTGCCGGCTGGACCCAGGCCGTCAGGTCGATATGGCCACTCGCTCAATATACTTGGTTCCAAAATCTTCATCTTTGGTGGCCAAGTCGAGGGCTACTTTATGAACGACCTCTCAGCCTTCGATCTGAACCAGCTCCAGATGTCAAACAACCGTTGGGAGATATTGGTCCAGGGAGAAGCAAGCCCTAAAATGCCTGCCGCGCGCACAAACCACACCATGATTACGTTCAACGATAAGATGTACCTGTAAGCATGTCCCGTTTGATACCATTCATCCTGCACCCCTGCTGATGCGCTGGCAGCTTTGGCGGTACCAATGGCTTCCAGTGGTTTAACGACGTCTGGTGCTACGACCCAGCACTGAACAAATGGACCCAACTCGACTGTATAGGCTATATCCCCGCACCCCGTGAAGGCCATGCTGCCGCCCTTGTAGACGACGTCATGTACGTCTTTGGAGGGCGAACGGAGGAGGGGACAGACTTGGGCGATCTGGCAGCATTCAGGATTTCGTCACGACGATGGTACACATTTCAGAACATGGGGCCGTCCCCCTCTCCCCGCTCGGGACACAGCATGACAACCGTCGGCAAGTCGATTGTGGTTCTTGGCGGAGAGCCGAGCTCAGCAAACACCTCTGTGAGCGATCTGGGTCTTCTGTACGTCCTGGACACATCCAAGATTCGATATCCAAACGATGCGCAACAAGCTGCCCAACAGCGAGTGCATGGAGCCCGGAGACCAAGTGCAAGCGAAGGAACCCGTTCACATCCCGCGCGAGAAGGGTCGTCCGATTCGAGAAAGATGATTGTCGGAGGCCCATCTGCTCCTCCTAACGGGCATCGATCGCCTCCTAATGGTGCTGACGTTCAAGGCGCCCCTCAAGGGGCTCCTGTGAATTCCAAACTCCCCCGAGCCTCAGCTGTTCCTCCTGCCGGGCCCCCTCCTCAGGGGCCAATGCCCGCTAGGCCTACAGTAGACACATCCGCTGTTGCCCGGGTTCGAGGACAGTCGGCTGAGCGAGGTGGTATGTCGGGCTCTCCGAGAATGGCCAACACCGGATCACCTATTACCAGGGAGGTCATCAACGAAACTGATAGTCCTGCTTCGAACGGCCGACGGACACCCACCCAACAGGCCGCTCGAGCTGGTTCAAGACAGGATCAAGTGAATGGAGATGCTCCCAGGGCCAAACAAGCTCCTCCAGCAAATCGCCACCCAGCTTCTGGCGATGGCTCAACCGAGCCTTCTGCGAAACCAGTTGTAACGCCTCGCCCGGCCTCACCCCCCGTTCCTACGCGACAACCAAGCAATCCGCTTGCCAGACGATCTTCTGGAAGGAATTCTCAGACAGTTGTTCTTCTTAAGGAGCTGGACTCTGCACGAAATCGAAATGCTTGGTATGCCTCAGAGCTGGAGCTTGCCCGAAAGGCTGGCTATGTTCCCAACACGTCATACAGCCCTTTGCTTGACAACAAGGCCACCGAGACATTTGATGATGAGGACAGACCTCTCATCGAGGCCTTGTTAGCGATGAAGTCAGAACTGGCAAATGTCCAAAGCGCGGTGGACAAGCAAGCAGTCGTTGCCTCAAGGCAGATTGCAGAAGCAGAGAAGCAGCGTGATGCAGCGATTCAAGAGGCAGTTTACTCGAAGGCTAAGCTCGCAGCTCATCTGGGCGGGAGCACCGCAAGCACGCCACAGCTTGATGCGCCTCGAGATGACTCCGAAGCCAGGACCAGCGAATTGAGCAGGAAGCTTGCTTCTGCCTTGTACCTTCATAAAGAGCTTCAATCCAGACTTGAGTCTACCAAGAACGAGCTGGATTCGGAGAAGAAAGCACGCCAGCTTGCGGATGATACCACAAACGCGGCCCAAAAACGCATGGCAGAGCTTGAAAGTTACAAGCAGCAAACCTCTACAGAGGTCGAACGTCTCAAGACAGAGCTGCACTTGGCCCAGCATGAGGCACGGGAGCAATCTGTTGCTTCCGCCGAGGCTTCTGCAGCTATGGAACTCCTTCGCATTGAGAAGAGCGACTTGGAGGCAAAATATGAAGAGGCTGTTGGTAGCTCTAAGGATCATAATGACACTTTTGAGTCTCTGCGAGCCGCTATCGTGACCTATGAAGACTCAAAGGCTCTTCTAGAGGCGAAGCTCACTGAGGAGCGCAGCCAGCGAGAGAAACTTGAGACACAGCTCAACAAGCTCAAGTTTGAGCACGAAGCCCGAACTGCCGAGCTTGTGGCCACCACTCAGCGGCTGCGCGATGCCGAAGAGCTTTCCGAGAAGCATGCTGCTGAAGCCCGAACCCACCGTCAGGCTGTTCTGGCAGGACTTGACAAGATCTCGGCTCGAGATGTTTCCTCCGTTAGCAAAGCAGATACCGAGCGCATCACCGCCCTTCAGGCGCAGGTAGCTGCGTCGAACGAACTGGTCAAGAAGTATCAGCAGGAGGCTGATGCCGCAGCAGACAAACTACGTGGTGCTGAGGAGCGTATTGCTGGTCTTGAGCAATATCAAGAGCAATCCAGCCGAGAAGGAGTCAGCATTAGACGGCAACTACAGTCTGCTTTGCGAGACACGCAGAGCCTTCAGGCCTCCAACACAGATCTCAAGAACCAACTGGCAGCTCAACAACTTGAGACGAATGCCATGACAGTTCAGCACAATGCGCTCAAAGACATTTTGAGCGAGAGAGGCATTAGCCCTACTGCCTCAATTCGCGCTCGCGGTCTTACGAGCCCTCGGACGAACTCGCCTGACCTGAACCGCGTGCGAGATCTCGAGGCTCAGTTGGCGAGCGCCAGTGCTGCCCATGAGGAAACCAAGCAAACATTTGCCATCCAAGTTCAGGAGTCGGAAGCAGCGTGGCGCGAAAAGCTCTCGCAACTTGAGAGTGACTATCAATCAGCCGTGCACTATGTCAAGGGCACAGAGAAGATGCTTAAGCAGCTTAAAGACCAATTGTCCCGTTACAAGACAGAGAATGGCCGCCTAAAGTCCGAAATTGAGGAGCTCGAGGATCGGGTACAGGCCCAAGGTTCCGGTGCTTCTCCTAACTGGGAGAATGAGAAAGCGACGCTTGAGGCAAAGATTCGAGAACTCGAAGCGGAACTAGAAGAATCCGGGGCTGAAATGGAGAAGCGACTCGTGAGCCTTCATGCAGAGCTCCAGGAGAGTAACCAACAGCGGGACAAGGCTCTGAGGGGCAACGAGGAAGCATCACAAAAGCTGACCAGCCACCGCAAGGACCTTGAACAGCTGCAGTCGGAAAACTCTCTCCTCGAGCAGCGGGCAAACGATGCCGAGCAGAAGGTGGCTCTCCTCCTCGACCAGGTTGAACACTCAGTCGATAACTACCGTCGACGAAGCCGACAAGTGCCAAGCGTGAATTCGGAACTTGCTGCTGGTTCCAACGGCCTTAGCCTAGGCCACTCTAGGCAGGAGAGCTCAGAAGGCGAAAGCATCTATGGGGGCACCAGCGGGAACGGCCTGGAAGCTAGAAACAGTGCAGCCCTGGATAGCTTGGCGAATGAGCTCGAGACTCTCCGGACACAATGGGAGGCAACCAACAAGAACTATCGGTTGAGCACCAACTTTGATTTTGAGTCGACTTCGAGCGCCAAGAAGGAGGACGACACAGCAGCAGGCGTGGGCCTGAGTGAGAGTCTAGCTGATTGGCGCAAGAGGCTCGACACGGATGATGGCCACAGTGACGGAGAGAGATCTCGTCACCACTAATCCGACGCTATTTCTGGATACCGATACGCATTCACGACGCAAATATACCCGCCGTCTTCGTTCTGATTTACCTGGGCGATGGTTTCACGTGTGTAGATCCCGACCTTCGCAGAGGCGAAATGGAGTTTCGGTCGTCTGGTGTGGTTGACGCCATTGTTGTCGTTTTCGTTACTGCAGCATTCTTTATACCTTTTTATTTCACCCACTCTTTCTTTTTCCCCAAGTTTCTGTTCATGTCGAATACGCCGACCATCTTTTCTTTTTGCGCCCTTCCCACTTGCTCGGCACAAGCTGGAGGGCTCATATACTTGTTGTTCTACTCTATCTTCTTCGCCCTTGTCTTCTGAGAACATGTGTACAATATGGGGCTTCTCTGTTCCTCAGCGTATGAAAAACTAAAGGAGGACGGGATAGTATTGGGGTTAGGTGTCTGATTCCCAGAGGGGAAAATTGGACTGGGAGATGGGAACTCCAAAAAGAACAAATCAGTTCAAACTCGGGAGACCATGTATGGTTGGGAGAAGGAATTAAATGAATAAATGAAGTGTTGATTTATTGGTTCAATTTGAACTGATACCATTCCCACCGTCAGACTTGGTTACAGTTACGCTTCATCCGACTCCCTGGACCGAAACACGCATTATCTAGGCAGGACATGGACTTGAGGTTTGAGCGTATGGCAAATAATGGAGCAATCGAATTCATGCCTAGCTATCATATGGTATCATGTTCCTAATTGGACTTTTTGGTGGTATACCCCCTTTCGCCATGCTCATCCCAAAGACGCTTCCAATGCAAAGTTTCCATTCCCTGAGGTACCAGATTTTACAAAACGGCAGCAGCTGGAGCCCGGAAGCCCTTGTCCTCTCATGCCGCAGCAGCCATCAGCCCCTTCTGTATCCTCAAGCAACGCTTAAAGTCGAGCTTGCGGCCTTCACGAGGCATGTGCTCGCCGCTGGCGATGCAGAGGACCCGCATCTTGGGATCATACCGAAGACCCGTCAGCAGCTTGGGCGTGATGAGGAAGTATTGGCTCGAGTGCTCGCGGCAGGCGATCTCGACCATGCGCTCATGCACCATGCGCTCGTTGCGAGGGTCCATGCCCTGGTTGATCTCGTCGACGACGCGGAAGGGGGACTGGGCCATGGACTGGAGGGCCATGAGGAAGAAGATTGTCGAGACGGCACGCTCACCGCCCGACTGGCGGTGGGCGGTTAGTTGTTGGAGGGTTTCATTCTCACTAGAAGGGTTAATAGTTAGCCAAAGGTTCAAGTGAAAGAGGGAGAGTGAGTGAACATACCGGAAGCGAACCATGATGTCCAAAGCCCAGGCGTCAAAGTCCTCGGCCTTGTGGACGCGGACCTCGCCAGCGCAGCTGATCTGCTCAAAGTTGTACGCAAAGGCATCGTTGATCTTGGACACCAGATCGTCAAGCTTGGGCTCCCACTTGGACATGAGCTCTTCGATGTCGCTGGTTAACCTCTCGAGCTTGTCCTTGAAGCCCTGCATCTTGCGAGTCAACCGATCAATCTCCTGCTCGCGCTTCTCAAACTCGCGAACCACGTTGGGGTTGGCGGCGTGGATGCATTCCAGTTTAGCTTCCTCGGCCGTGATCTCGTTCGCCACGTCCTCGGGGGTTTTGTCTTGACAGAGCTCGGAAAGGAGGTCTCGCTTTTCGGGCTCGGCGCCAAGGACTCTGGCGACCTCCTCTTCCAGCCGGCGACCTTCTTCTCGGGCCCGCTCGGCTTCTTGGGTAGCTTGTCGTAGGGCCTCTCTCTCGGTCTCGAGGCTCTCCATGATGTGGGCGTTGCGCTCTTTCAGCCCGGCAACGTCTGAGTAGGCTTCGACTCGGCGAATCTCGGCTTCCAGAAGAGCATGGTGTGCCTTGCGGATTTTTTCGATGGCTTCTTTGTGGCGAAGGACGAGCTCGGCTCGACCTATAACTGCCTCATCCCACTCGTAGCGAATTTCGATCATCCTCTTACGGGCGTCACGCATGGCCTCCTCGTGGGCTGCCTTTGAGCGTTCCTCAGATTCTACGTATTCGGATCAGCAAAGGTGTCAGAGCACGGTGTAAACGAGAAAACTCACCGATCTTCTCTGGTAGGGATTGCCATTTCTGATACTCTCTTTGCAGAGAGTTCTTTTCATTCTTTAAACGAGCCTGTTTCCTTGTTAGAATAATTCAGACCTCTGGGCTCATCAGGGAGTCGCTTACAATGTTGTCCTTGATGTTGGCTTCTTGGTCGTCAAAGCCCTGAAGCTTCTCTTGACAGCCATGATACACCTCTTTTAGAGTATCCCGCTCGCCCCTGAGCTCGAGCAGTCGCTTGTTCAGCTCCTGCTTCTCCTGCACGTCGATAGGCTGTGAAGTCCAGAACTTTCCTGGTTGGATGGTCTTGGTGACAGCTGTCATGGCCTGAGGGCCGTACTCTCTGCGGCGTCGTACCGTAAACGACTGGTTTCCCGCTGCCCAGGAGTTAACTTTGCCACCCTTAACCAGCCTGTCGTACTGAGCATCATTGTGGTCTCTCAGAGATACACCAGACTGGTGGAGTCTCTTCTCGGCACAGAGCATTGCCAGAACGGGCTCTGGGCCCTCTAAGAAGTCAATGGCAAACCCATCGAGCCCCATGTCTACGGCCTCATCGTCGTTGACGGGTCGCTGGAAAGCGCTGAGAGGGTGGGCACAGGTTCGGATGACGACAGACAAACTCTGGACGCGGTAAAGTTGGTCTGTGAGCTTCCTGTAGTCGTTCTTGGTCTGGGCCGTGAAGCAAGTAAAGTCGTCGCTCTGGAGAAGTGACTGTACTTGGTCCGAGTACCTTTCGTCTTTGATGGAGCAGCTGATCATAGGGGGTCCAAAGACCTCCTTTTCAAACTCGTCTCGGTGCTCCTGGATCCAGTCCCATCCAGCAGCAAGCTCAGGGAAATACTTTCTCATGAAGTTGAGTTGCTGGCCTTGCTGAGTTTCAAACGATTTGACGTTCTCTTCTACTTGATGAATCTGATCTCGGATCGCTTTGCCCCTTGTCTTGATGTCAGAGTATTGAGTAGAGACCTCGCGTCTCTCCGCCTCCAGCTCCCGCAGTGTGTGTTCTTCTCCTCGCTAAAACATGTTGTTAGTGTAGATCCAGTAGCATGATTAAATGGGTCTTACAATTTTCTGATTGAATTCTGCCGGATTGAACTCTTCTGGTCGGTTTCTCAGATCAGCCTGCAGAGAAGTGATCTTTGACCTGGACTGGGCGACCTCTTTCTTCTTGGCCTCGAACGCCTTGCGCTCCGATGCGAGCTTGTTCTCGAATTCTTTGAGGTTCTCGGTCGCGACACTGACGTCACGAGACAGCTTCTTGGTGGCGTCTTCAGTATCTTTCAGGGCGCTCTTCCTACCCGAAATAGCGGCATCGATGCGTTGGGCGTAGACTTGCTTCTGGTTGACTGCCTCGAGAGATGGGCCGCTAGCCTGCTCTAGGCGCCTCAAAGACCTCTCAGCAAGCTTCTTTCGGTCTCTGGCATCTTTATGTTGCTGGCGCGCCTCCGAGTACCTAGAAAGGACCAGGGCCGACCGGAGATTTCTGATCTGCTCTTGGATCTCCTCGCGCTCTCGGATCCTGTCCACATCTGCTTGGAGACCCTGTTGTCGGCTCTGGAGATTGCGTAGCGTCTCTGAATCGGTGTGCACAGCTTCTGCGACCTCCTTCTTGTCCTTGTGGAGGTCTTGAAGCTGCTTCTGCCAGTTGAGCATCTCCTCCGGAGCAGCTGCGCGAAGCGTCTCGTGCAAGAGGTCGACCGGGGTGCAAGCGGCAAACTCGACAACTCTGTCCTGGGGCAGAAACTGGCATAGATTGTCCACCTGGATCTTGAGCTTGCGCATCAATGCCTGGATAGTCTTGTGGTTGGTTTCCTTGCCATTCAGCCACCACTTCTGCGTGTTCTGCTCTCGTCGGATCTGGACCTTGACGACAAAGTTTTTACGGTCCTTTGGTCGCTTGTAGAGCTCGATCTCGATGGTCGCCGTGTCCTTCCCATGCTTGACAAACTCCTTGACTGATCCGGCACGTCCGAGGTGCTTTGGGCTGTAGCCCAGGCCGAGGCAGATTGCGCAAACCAGCGAACTTTTTCCGGTGCCGTTGGGGCCGACCACCATGTTCAGATGGGGCCCTGGTAAGAATTCTGCCTTTTCGTAGGTGACGAAGTTTTCGACGCTGACCCTGACAATAGCGCCAGGTTGGAAACCGTCGTTGAGGTGGCTTCCGCTTGAAGTGCCGTTCACTCCTCGCGCGCGAGGCTCATCGTCCATCACATCGTCGTCGTCGTCGTCAGCGTCATCGCCATCCGGTTCAAGTCTTTGCCGCTTGGGAGAATCGACAGCGTTCGCTTGCGATCGGTTGCCGTAACGGGCCTCGTCGTCGTTATCGCTATCGTCGGTGTCGGAGCGCCTGCGACGGCGAGAAGAGGTCGGCGGCATGTCGCCTCAAGAAACAGGAAGGAGAAAATCGGGACGGGGTTTCTTCGTACGTAGTGTGTGCGCAAGGGAAGAAAAGCGTTGCAAAGTTCGACAATGAGGGGTTGTGTCTTTCAGACGCAAGGTGTTTGCTAGACAAAGAGGCTAGAGATGGAATTGGTTTCTGTGAGACGCGTCCAATCGCGTCAGTGCGCGCCTTGTCAATGTGGCGTTGAGGTTAAAGTGGTGGGGGTTTGGAGGGACTGCCATATGTGCGGATGGGTATTAGTGAATTGTTTGGTCAACATGACAATAACAAGACTTGATGATGATGTCTAGTGGCAAAAGATCAATCTATGGTATCTCGTTGATCTATCTGTGATAAACGAAATTTGTCTCTTTCCATCTTCTTCACCTCTTTAACTAAGTGCCTACCGAGGTTCTTAAGTGCTTGGGTCGGTAGCAAGGTATCTCATCCTTCACCACTTCAAAGCAAGGTCGACTTACATCCCAGGGCGAAGGCCATGGATGCAAAGAAAGCTGCTGGACAAGGCAACGGACCACAGTCAACACAATGCTACATAGGGCCATATGAGCTAGATGAATCCGCATCGCAGCAGAGGACATTCACCTCGTTCTTCCACAGATGGCCGAGCACCTGTTGGTCAGACTCGGCTATGCAGGATTGATAGTTCTAGGCTTCAGTCAAATCTCAGCCATGGCAGGATGAAACGGCGCGAAAGACACCACCAAAGACAATGTCTGATCGACATCCATAGATGCGAGTGGAGGGCCATCACCGGACATCTTCTGTTGGTGGCCACGACCAGCTTAGTCATTCAGCAACGCCAAGTGAACCCCTTCAAAAGGGGTCAGACAACTTCATCCCTTGAAATTCCAGTTGTTGCCGGATGACTTCATTGCCCAAGATCTTGGTGCCCCCGAGAAAACATTTGTGTGCGTGGCAATCCTTGTCACAAGAGCTTTCTTTTCTTTGTTTTCAATGTCCGAGAAAGGATGCGTGTAGTTGAAGTCTCGACGCAGCATCTGTCCAGGTCACATATTCACTGGCCAGTCATCCTACTACTACCTTGCTCATAGAAGTCTTGGGCAATGGAAAGGAGATAACTCAAAGCAATGTTGTTCTTTCGGTCTATTAGTGGAGTCGAAGAGAATGCTTGTGTTATTTATCATTTCATTAAGCGTTGGTCCTAGTCATGGATTCTTAGTCTGTTTCCTTGCTAGGCCGGGCTCGTGATGCTCTTCAAGCTGTCGTGCATCAGTTTTCACCTCCTCATTCGACACCCAGATATCAATCCAAGCCTTGCGTCGACGTAACGCATGTATAAAGCCCTTTTATCGTATGCCTTTGGGTGTCTCCCTGCCTACTGGAGGCCTGCAGCGGCACTCGATGAGTCCTACACCATTGGCCATTGGCCTCGAACCGCAGAGCAACTGGAATGCATCACGATGCCTCGATGCAACAAGAACCCCTCCATGTCAGCTTTTTCCAGCTGTCGTCGGTCAATTTTTCTCCACTGCATTCGCCCTGCCCTGGGCACCTATGTAGGTCCAAGGTCCATGACTGCCTACCGACCTTGGGCACCGTTTGTCGCTGCGCGGGACCTGGCAGGTGCTGGCGGGTGGCAGATGCAAGTCAAATGCCAACCGGATGCTCGTGCCTCCCGTCGTCTCCCTTCCGTTGCCCCCAGCCTCGCCAAAACCTCCGCCACTGTAAACATTGCATTCCAGGTCCAACAATCTCCATCCCATCACCCCAGCACGGCTTTGCATTTTGTTTCTCTTTTACTCACTCAGTCACTCACTCACCCACTCATTCACTCGTTGACTCTCTTTTTCCCCTGTGGCCGCGGCGGTTCTGGGTTCCTTAGCCACTCCATCTGATCCGGCGCCTGTTTCTCGCCTCTTCTATCGCCCCTCGTGCCCTCTTCCTCCTCGTCGTCGGCTTATCGCCTTCGTTCGTTCGTTCGTTTGCCTGCTTGATACTCACCTCAATCTTCTTCCCCCTTCACTTTAATTCTCGCAACGTCGACGAGCACACGCGTTTTTGGTTCCTCCTCACGACTAATCAAACGCCCAAGTGTCCAAGTGTTGACCAGTATTATGTGCTGATCGACCCCAGCCACGGCGATCACCATGGCCGACACGATGGTTTCCACCGTTCGCTCACCTCTCTCCGAGGCTTCGAATCGAATCAACTCGACCTATCCTGCCCAGGACAGCCACCGTTACAAGTCACGTTACGATCAATCGCACGATCCAGATGTTCACAGCACTGCTTCACGTGCGAGCTATGGGCATCCCACTGCCTATTTCTCTGGTCGTCCGCCTCCAGCACAGGCCCAACCTACACGTCCAACCTCGCATACTCCAGCTGTTCTAAGGCCTCCACAAGAGATAGACGATCAACGACGGCATTCCGCAGCATCCTATGATTCCTCTGGCAGCGGCCGTAGTAAGAAGAATTACAAGACACACATTGGTCCATGGCAATTGGGCAAGACACTGGGCAAAGGGTCGTCCGCCCGTGTGCGACTCTGCCGCCACACCGTCACCAACCAGCTCGCTGCCGTCAAGATTGTCAACCGACGGATGGCCTATCTTGTACAGGATAGCAGCTTGGCTGCCCTGAGCAAGTGGGACAGCAGCCTACCCGATCAAATCGACGGCGAGATGCGTGTTCCCATGGCCATCGAGCGAGAGGTAGCCATTCTCAAGCTCATTGAGCACCCAAACATCATGAAGCTCTATGACATTTGGGAGAATCGTTCAGAGGTGTAGGTGTGCTCCATGGAGCTCCGGTTGAATGGACGCTGACATTCCCAGCTACCTCATTCTTGAGTACATCGACAAGGGAGACTTGTTCACGTTCATTAACATGAAGGGCCGATTGTGCGAGGAGGTCTCTGTCTACTTCTTCCGCCAAATGATCAGCGCTATCTCGTATTGTCACTCGTTCAACATCTGTCACCGGGACCTCAAGCCCGAAAACATTTTGATCAGTAACGACCTCCAGATCAAGATTGCTGATTTTGGTATGGCTGCTCTTCACCAGACTGATACTCACCAGCTTGCCACTGCTTGTGGCAGCCCTCACTACGCAGCACCTGAACTCCTCAAGAACAGACAGTACCGAGGAGACAGAGCAGACATTTGGAGCATGGGAGTCATCCTCTATGCCATGCTCTCTGCCACCCTACCCTTTGACGACCCTGACCTCCGCGTCATGATGGCCAGGACTAAAAAGGGGCAGTACGAGATGCCATCCTTCTTGAGCCCTGAGGCTGAGGATCTCATCAAGCGTATGCTGCAGGTCAATCCTGACAAGCGCATCACTCTGAAGGATATTTGGCGCCACCCTTTGATTCAGAAGTACTCCTATCTTGATAACCTCGGCGACCTCAATGGACAGCTCCCCGACACACGGAAGGGGTTTCAGTACGACGCAGTGCCAGCAAAGGAAGTGGATCCTCAATTGCTCCGCCAGCTGCGATCCATGTGGCACATGTTCAGCGAAAACGATCTGAAGCTGAAGCTAACTTGTGACGAGTGAGTACTTGATGTTCTAGGCGGCTCCGGATGCTCAGTGGCTAACGTTCCTAGACCCAACGATCAAAAGGCTTTCTATTGGTTGTTGTACAACTACCGGGAGAAGCAACTCGAAGATTTCAAACCAGAGTTGGCTCACTCCATGAGCGACTACCACCATATGAAGCCTGGCGTTTGGAAGAAGCGCGTGTCAACATGCGAATTTGCTCAGCCGCGCGGCAATGGTCATGGGCGTTCCATATCGCGGTTCACCGTCATCTCTAATGCTGCCGAACCAGAGCTGGGGGCCAATTACGAATCACACCAAGAGGGCCGCATCCTACACTCCCGGGATTCCCAGAGGAGTCAGTCAAGGGCAAGCACCCATCGCCACTCCCACGCAGGTAGCGTCTCGGGTCAGCCCACAAGGCTTCGAAGCGGTTCAAGTGCGCGCCGTGGACGTATGTCCTCGGCTCGAAATTCTCTGACAGGACGCCTTCAGTCTTCTCGAGGCTCACTCTCGTCCCTCCATAGCAGCCGGCAAGGGACACCTCACACCCGCAGTCTGCGGCACAAGCGAGGTGTCGACTTTACACATGTGCGGAAGCGGTCCACCTCTACCAACCGAAACAAGAGCGGCTCCATACCTCCCTACGTCACAGAGCAAGGTTCAACTTATCAGCTCGAGATGGTTCAGTCCCACACTCCAGAGGTTCCAAGCCTACCGAGTGGGATGCTCCCCAAGTCACCACACAAGTTGGAGTCCCAAACCAATAATGAGCGCGCTCACGAGCTGGCTCTCCAGCCAGCCCTTAGTTCGAGATATGCTTCGGATATCTTCAAGGAAGAGCTGCGGCATTTCAGTAGCAATATTGCCAAGGACTGTGATGAGGCCTTTAGGAGCTCACTGATGGAGGAGGATTCTATCGCCGGTTCGCTCACCGAGCCAGACCGAACTCAGAACGAGTCGACACCTTTTTCATTCACCATTGAAGCTCCGAGCGACTCATCGCCCGAGGCTTACGAGGCGAGCAAGTCTTTCAGCAACCGGCCACTCCCACCTTTGCCCTCCCCAATGGAAGGATATGACTATAGCTCGTTGGCGCCGACACCCATTGGGTCTCGCCCAACGACTGGGGATTCACATTTTGAGGAGCTGCGAGCCGAACAAGTCAAGGTGGCCCAGCCTGTCGTGCTCACCAGACATGCGGAGCGACGAGTCGTCTCTGCACCAGCTTACACTCAAAGACACAAAAAGGCCACTGCTCTTCCATCCATCAATGAGACAGGTGTATCCAACGACAAGGCTCGTATCGTGTCAGCGCCTCCACATACACCAACAAAGAATGGAGGCAATAGGGACCGCGGCATCGAATACCTGAGCAGAGTCGAAAACAGCATCCGCGTCGTGCACTCTCCAAGCAATCAAAGCCCTGTTAAGATCCCGGAGCCACTCAACGTTCGGAAGAAGACTCCCGAGATTGAACAAGCGAAATCGGTACGCCCCAGTCAAGGCCACAACCACACGGCAGAGCACACCGTACAACGTAGCGTTGGGATGGCAGACCCAGCAACATCAACGCAAGCGGAGCCTTCCTTGCAGGGTGCTCAAGTGGTGGTGAAGAAGAAGAAATCGTCTTGGTTCAAGCGATCTTCCAAAGCCGAGCCAGAAGTCTCCCGAGAGTCGGTTGAATGGCTAGATTGCAACTCGTATTCGACCGCTAGCGAAGGTAAACGAAGCGATTCAGCCTCAACCGGGGCTCCCACAAAGAAGAAGACGTTTAGCTTCACCTTCTGGAAGAGCAACAAGCAAAGGGACTCAATCATGTCAATTGCCCGTAAGTCGTGTCTTAGGCCTCCAATGCAGCAGTTTATTGATGATCTATTTTGGATAGAAGAACCTGAGGAAACAGAGCGACCATCTATGGAAGTACTTGTGGGCAAGACGAGTACTCAGCTGAAAGCGTCGCAGTCGAAATGGCACGAGTCAGAGTCCGGGCCGGTTCGCAACATCGAAGTAAAGCAGAATTGGCTAGCACGCCTGTTCCGAGTCAAGCCAGCCACAAGCCACCTATGCATGACTATTTCGAGAAAGCGAGCACGACAGGAGGTTGCAATCCTCCTGCGGGAGTGGCGTAGGTATGGGATTCGAGGTATCCAAGTGGACAAGCAACGGAACATTGTCTTTGCACGGGTTGCGGCTAGGAACTGTAAGTGCCATGGGCAACTTGGCCGAGGATGTGGTGTGCTAATGTAATGAACGCAGATCTGAACCTGAAGGAAGTGTCTTTTGCAGCCGAGATGATGACGGTGATTGAGCACGGTAAGAAGCATCCGCTCAGCATCATCCGATTCACCCAGGAGCGAGGAGCAGCCAGTAGCTTCCACCAAGTGGTGGACACGATGGGGCAAATCTTTGAGACACGGGGCTTGCTCGTGGCGGACCGGAGAAAGCAGAAGATGATGATCAAGACGCTCAACTCGTGACGAGGGAGTTGCCGGGAGTGAAGTCGACAGACGACTTGTTGGGCGACCAGCTATGCGAGGAAGGGGACAGGGAGGTTGGCGGCTGCGGTATCTCAATGCCGGTGTTGTGTGTTTGTCGGATAATTGTATTCACTACCAAATCATGTACAGGGTGCTGTTAGGAGTTGGATGTACGAGATCATTGCTAGTTTTGGGGTTAGGTTCTGCTTTGAGGGTTGGAGTGGACGGACATGTTTTCCAACAGCAGGCTGGACAGGCGAATAGTGCTTGAAAGGGGCACAAGGAGAGGAAGGCTTCCAGCTTCGGGCTCGAGAGGATGCTTTATTCTTTTCGCTCGTTCGCTTCTTTCGAGTCTTCGGTCCCTACTTGTTTTTGGGAATTGAGCATAGTTGTTCGATCAATCATTAAACCGTTAATATTGCTGCTGCAGTTATCAAGTTCCATGGTGACGAATCTGGCCTGGTTAACCTATGGATTCTCTTGACTGAAACCTTGATGTAGTTTAAGTCGTAATAGAGCTACCCGACGTCGGTTCCGAGACGTCGGTTCCGGGGAACTTGGAAGGATACAAGTTGGCAGCGAGGACATTCATCGTTATTTTACTCACAACCGACATAAAATTAAGCAATGCAATACGAGCTGCAAGACCAGACCACAGCAATTGCAACATGGCCACACTCAACCTTGTCGAGGCATCGATTGAAGAGCTGCAAGATGCGTTGACTTCTGGCTCTACTACGAGCGTCGACCTGGTTGCACGCTATCTTCGTCGCATCAGCAGTTATGACTGTCGCGGCATTGCATTGAATGCCATCCCGATACTCAACAAAGCTATCTTCGAAGAGGCCGCTCGATCAGACGATCGGCGCGCATCTGGCGCCTCGGTCGGGGCTCTTGAGGGAATACCGTACACGGTCAAGGACAGCTACAAGGTCGAAGGGATGATCGCTGCGGCGGGCTCTCCAGCTTTTAAAGACCTCGTCGCCAACGAAGATGCCTTTCTTGTTCAAGCCATCCGAGGGGCAGGTGGCGTACTAGTCGGCCGGACCAACATGCCCGCGGTAGCTTGCGGCGGCATGCAAAGAGGCATCTATGGCCGGGCAGAGAACCCTTACAACCCGGAATATTTGGCTGCTGGTTTTGCATCGGGGTCATCTAATGGATCCGCCGTGTCCGTAGCTGTCTCGTTTGCGGCCTTCGGGATGGGCGGCGAGACGGTCTCGTCCGGACGATCCCCAGCGTCCAACAATGGCCTCATCGCTTACACGCCCTCAAGAGGCTTCCTGTCTATCCGGGGAACCTGGCCGCTTTATCCGACTTGCGATGTGCCTGTGCCTCACACGAGGACGATGAGAGATCTCTTGTGCTTACTGGACGTTATCGCAGTGGATGATCCCGTGACCAAGAGCGACTTTTGGCGGGAACAAACCATGGTCCAAATACAAAAGGCCTGGCTCAACAGACCCGACACCTTTAAAGAGATTTCATCGACCAAGTCTCTGGCTGGCCTTTGCATTGCAATCCCCGGCATCTTCCTAGGGGGTCCCCCGCCAGCAGGGGCTCGACCAGTCGAAGCAGGCCAGGAAATGCTCAAGCTCTGGGAGCAAGCTAGAAAAGACCTCGAGGCTCTTGGTGCTGAGATCGTTCTCGTCTCGGACTTTCCAGCAATGACGGCGTATGAGAACGATGACCTGCTGCCAGAGGATTGCCCCCGACGCCCCAAAGGCTGGGCCTCGATGGAGAGGAGCGCTATGATCGCTCATGCTTGGAACGACTTTTTAAAGAGCTTCGGCGATGAGACGATACCTGATCTGTCTGCTGTCGATCCCTTCAGCATTTACCCAGAGTCTTTGCGTACGGCCCCTGAGATGAAGCACTTCAACCACGTCAACGCAATTCAGTACCACAAGTTGGCTGGTTACGCCAGGGATTCCAATTTCTGGGAGTTGGAGGGCCTCGAGGAAGCCGTAAAGGCCCTGGAGGGCATGCGCAAATGTCTCTTGGAGGACTGGCTGACCAGCCTGGGGTGCGACTGCGTGGCTTTTCCGGCAGCGGGCGATGTAGGACCTGCAAATGCAGACTCGAGCTTTGAGGGTGCAGCGCTTGCTTGGCGGAACGGCGTCTACTATAGCAACGGCAACCAGGCCATGCGTCATCTTGGGATCCCTTCCGTGTCGGTGCCCATGGGCATCATGAGCGACAAGAAGGTTCCCATGAACTTGACACTTGCTGGTCGGGCTTACGACGATGTCAACTTGCTCAAGTGGGCGAACGCGTTCGAGGACCGGACGAAGCACCGCATGGCTCCTCCAAACACGCCGGCGCTGGAGTCGGATACTATCGTCTTGAAGCGCCCCGCTAGCTTGTCGACGGTTCCTCGGCCTGTGTTGACTATCGAGACCTTGGAAGCCGTTCCTGGACCAGACAACGCATCACTACATGTGACTATCTCGGGCTTTGTGGTTGTGCAGGATGTTGCAACAGCTGATCCTCAGCTGGAGATCACCATTGACTCGGCTCCGGTGGCTTCCAATGAAATCTCGATCAAAACACATCCTGACGGCGAGGACGGCGGAGCGAGATATTCTTTCACGGTTCAGGCTACAACATTGAAGCCGGTGGAGAGGAAGGGGCTGGAGAGGACAAGGGCTCCAGTTGCTCGTGACCAGACAATGTGCGTGGTTGTGGCCAGATCAGTTCCTGGTGGGAGGCCAACAGGTTGGCTCGGGCTGGTTTGATAACTTGAGATATAATTTCTGTCTAACTAAGGTCCAGTATCCCAAGAAGAGCGGTATTAGCACATTGATAGAGATGGACATGCCATTATGAGAGGCTGGTGACAAGGACCCGGTGAGAATTGGAGAGATCGAGAGAGTGACGACTACATATATAGGGCCCCCGTCCAATCACAGCCCAGAAAACCTCACAGGAATACTTGGACCACCCAAGATAGGTAAAAATTCTAATTATTTATTTTATCGGAGACGTCCCAACTGTGTAGGCTGTGAGAGTTCAGTCAAAGATATAACATTCAAAATAGCGACATGGAAGGATGATCCCAAAACCATGACGATTCAAGAGAGCCCAGACTTGACTACCGCATACGAAATGCTGAAATGGTTCTGGGTAGGAAGATACTGTATCTATACCTCTTGCCTTGTCTATATTCCATGCATGTCTTTGATGTCTTGCAGCACTCGGGTTTTGCTCAACTCCGCGTGTCTCTCTCCCTATGGATGCGGACGTGCGGTACGACACGGGTAGGAAGGGGCCGGATATTGATGGAGGTCGGTCCCCGATGATGCGGTTCCCTCAAGGTCGGATCCGAGGCGGCGATATCAAGATGGACAGAGGTTGGCTTCGGAGGGTTTGTCCGAAACAAGGTGGCGATTGAACGTGCCTCGGCTTTTCGGTCGGTAGATGGGATGGATCAAGACCCCAGATTTCGGGGCAAACCCCCGGAGGTAGGTACCCTCACCGAATTCCCCGCTGACGTAGGTAAGGTACGTCTCCAAATATCAAACTCCAACGCCAGCTTTGGGACGACAGTCACTGGTGTCAATTACCCTTGGACTTTGTTCCGTGTGATCTGATCATTTCTATAGTCAAGATGAGCATAACATTCTGTAAGGTCAAATCTGGAGTCAAGACCAGCAATGGGAAGAAGAAAATTCGAGCATGAAAGGATTTCGGAGAAAAAGCCCGAACATGGTCCAAGCCGTGGATAAAGATAAAGACGGCAACAATGTCAGGTACGGACGGCAAGTGGCCCAAAAGGTAAAAATACGTAACTAGAGCCGAGGCTCCCCTTCAATTGGAACCAGCAGGAAGTCAAGCGTCATGAATGAAAACGGAAAGTGAACGATCCCCACGATCTCTCTCTCTCGGTCTTCGTCCGAGCTTTGTCCAGTCAACAAGCTTCATTCTCAAGTGGAGGCCCGTCAGTAAGTATTACCCCAAGCGTGCTTGAAGCGATACACGGGCAATTCAGGCGTTGTCTAGACGGGCACTTTCCTGCGTGCGTACCTAGTAGAGGTGCTGTACCTCTACCAGGCAGTGGGGTAGGTACTGTACAGAGCTCACTGCCTTCCATTCTGTAAAGTGAGGTTGCTTCTGGAGGAAGCTTCCATGGAGTGCAGAGCTCCCCAATGACGCCCCAGGTGGCACCTGCAGCCTGTACACCCTTGACACCTTCCAGCCCGTGTCCACTAAAACCCACATGGAAAGTGCCCGCAACGCACATGCTTTTCCCCCTCGCTCAACCTCCGTCATTCGTTCTCCGCACCCTTTTGGCGGCTCTCTCACCTTGAACCTTTTAGCGTCAGACCCTCTTCTTTTTTTTTCTTTCCCAGTTCGATCTGTGAGATTTCCTCCATCCACCCGAGCCCGGCCGATGGCTACCGAAGCATGGCACGGACGATGGCCGTGAGCCATTGGCTATTCCTCTGATCATTGGATCATTAGGCAGGCCACCTAGCCAACACGGTAGATGGAACGCTACACGGAAACCTAGGTGAAGGAGATGGATCACCGAGGAGGCTGGTGAGCCGCTCGTCACCAACATTGATGGGTTTCGCTCTGGCCGCTCTCCCTCTCCTCTCTTGCTGAAAATGGCAAGGGACTTTTAAGAGTATATACAGAGGGAACTGTACATCACGTTAATGTACACAAGTTTTCACCAGACCCCAATGTCAATGTCCGGATTCAGCCATCTACCTCGCCTCTACCCAGGTCTCGGCCTTGGATGAGCCGCTGATGCCCACCTTTCCGGGCCGTGCTGGCCGCTGCTCGCTCGTGGGGAACCGTTTCCAGGGTTTGTTTTGGGTTGGATTGGGGTTTGAGCTTGGTGGCCACCTATGCTTCCCCAGGCCCGACGACTGCCACGGCCGTGACTCGAGGGCGCCTTCTCGGTCGTAGTCCGAAAGCCATTGCGGCTTTGGGAATTTGATGTGCGGCGCGCCCGCTACACTACTTCAATTCGGAGTTTCTATATAAGAGCTCGATCCCAGGCTGGACGTTGCCGCAATTCATTGTCCTCTTCCTTCAGATCTCCTTCATCCTCCATCACCTACCTGGCTGCATCATCAACCTCAGCCAACACTTCCTGTATACCCCGGATTTTCGACACACGACTACATCCCGTTGCGTCTGAACGGACTTTGCCCGATTACTGACAGGGAATCCCACTCTCATTGGCATTTGATAGCCGGAGCCCGCGTCATATCCTCGTCGCCGACACGTGAAAGTCTATATCCATATATATATACACACAAGACTTTCACCCCTCTCTCTTGTCCCATCACCCTCTTGCCTTGTCTTGTCTCGTCCAATCCGCTACATCCTTCTCTCCACACTCAACTCATAATGGCTTCTACCGATTCCATCCTCCAGGGCGTCTCCGTCCTCGGCAAGGTCGATGACATCCACCGCAAGATCCTCACTCCCGAGGCCCTCGCCTTTCTAGCTCTGCTGCACCGGTCCTTCAACGACCGACGCAAGAACCTCCTCGAGCGCCGCAAGGTCCGCCAGGCCGAGCTTGACCGGGGCATCCTGCCTGACTTCCTCCCCGAGACCAAGCACATCCGCGAGAATGCCACATGGAGGGGTGCTCCCCCAGCGCCCGGCCTGGTCGACCGCCGTGTCGAGATCACGGGTCCGACCGACCGCAAGATGGTGGTCAATGCCTTGAACGCCGATGTTTACACCTACATGGCTGACTTTGAGGGTGAGTTTCCATTCCACTGATCTTTTCTTGATGGCGGCCCCGTTGGATCTCTATCATGGCGATCTTGGCTTGTCCAGGTCGTTAGCCTCGGTAGTCCATCTCCGCCTTAGCAGCTGTCTGTCCATCATGAATTGGAGACGGAAAATGACATCACATGCAACGAGCACCGCTAACATGGGTCTTCCCGCTCTGCAGATTCCAGCGCCCCCACTTGGGACAACATGATCAACGGCCAGGTCAACCTCTACGATGCCAACCGTCGTCAGGTTGATTTCAAGCAGGGCCCCAAGGAGTACAAGCTTCGCACCGACCGCAAGCTCCCTACCCTCATCGTCCGTCCCCGTGGCTGGCACCTCGAGGAGAAGCATGTCACCGTTGACGGCGAACCCATCTCTGGCTCCCTCTTCGACTTTGGTCTGTACTTCTTCCACAATGCTTTCGAGACCCAGCGCCGAGGCTTTGGACCCTACTTCTACCTCCCCAAGATGGAGAGCCACCTCGAGGCCCGCCTCTGGAACGATGCCTTCAACCTGGCCCAGGACTACATTGGCATGCCCCGAGGCACCATCCGAGGCACCGTCCTGATCGAGACCATCCTCGCTGCCTTTGAGATGGACGAGATCATCTACGAGCTCCGCGACCACAGCTCCGGCCTCAACTGCGGACGATGGGACTACATCTTCAGCGTCATCAAGAAGTTCCGCAACAACGCCAACTTTGTCCTTCCCGACCGGTCTGCTGTCACCATGACTGTGCCCTTCATGGATGCCTACGTCAAGCTCCTCATCCAGACCTGCCACAAGCGTGGTGTTCACGCCATGGGTGGTATGGCTGCCCAGATTCCCATCAAGAACGATCCCGCTGCCAACGACAAGGCCATGGAGGGTGTCCGTGCCGACAAGCTCCGCGAAGTCCGCGCCGGCCACGACGGTACCTGGGTTGCTCACCCTGCTCTCGCCAGCATTGCCACCGAAATCTTCAACAAGCACATGCCCACTCCCAACCAGCTCTTTGTCCGAAGGGAGGATGTGACCATTGGCCAGAACGACCTGCTCAACATGAACGTTCCTGGCACTATCACGGAGGAGGGTATCAAGAAGAACCTCAACATCGGTCTTGGCTACATGGAGGCCTGGATCCGGGGCGTTGGTTGTGTCCCCATCAACTTCCTCATGGAGGATGCCGCTACCGCCGAGGTCTCCCGAAGCCAGCTTTGGCAATGGGTCAAGCACGGCGTCACCACCGCCGAGGGAAAGCGTGTTGACAAGGCCTATGCCCTCAAGCTGCTCAAGGAGTCTGCCGACCAGCTCGCTGCCTCGGGTCCCAAGGGCAACAAGTACCACCTCGCTGCCCAGTACTTCTCTGGACAGGTCACCGGCGAGGACTACGCTGACTTCCTTACTACGTAAGTTGCATCATATCCGCTCAAGTCATATTGAACTAGTGTGCTAACTATCATCCAGTCTCCTGTACAACGAGATCACCCAGGCGGGTGCCCCTAGCCCTGCTTCCAAGCTATGAACGAGGAGTTGAGCGGGAAAAGCACTACCAAAATTGAGAAATTAAACAAAGCGTTTCACGATTGTATGTTTGGATAACGAAGGCTTTTTTTCATGCGTCATGGCTCCGGATAATGATATCACTTGTTATTATATCACCATAGTTGGGCAGTCGAACTGCAACAAAAGGGAGTTTATGTTTTTATCAATTTCAATACTTGAACAATTCGACTTTGACGACGTGGGCTTGTGCCAAGATGATAGGAGAATGTTCAATCCACATGAGGTATCCTCGGTCAAAGATAATGAGACATCGTGTTAGTAGATCGGATCATCTTCTTTTTCAGTATATGGTGTTATATCCGACAGGCTACTGAGTCGTGACATGATTGCAACCCATGAGCTTTCCACAATGCAAGGCTCTCTGGACCTCACTCTAAGTTGCGACTTATGGGAGTGTTGGCAACTGCGCGGTTGCTCCAGACCTCGCGGGATGCTGATCTATGCACCACGCACCCACCCAATGAAAACTGGCAAGGCTAGACTTCTTACAGGACCCAAATATTGAGCCATTACCCTGGGCCGTAGCCCGTCTCTTCTTCATAGCCGACACGCCGAAAGAAAGGAACCTACCCTGGACCTTGGCACCCGTAACAGGTTCACCTGGTCAAATGGTATCAAGACGCAATTTTTGGCATCCAACTGCTGGGCCCGTGTGTGGCAATGGCAGGTCATCAGTTTCATGCAAATTTCTGGGCTTGGATGGAGTTCATTGCGCGTTGCAAGAGACCATGGAACACCTACCAGCTCACAGTGACTACCTCGGGAAAGTGGTTCAACATAACAAGTTTAAACTACCTATTCAAGAGCAGTGCTGTTAGAACGACTAACTATACTTCCATATAATAAATCCATTGGAACCCGGAAAAGCCAGAGCATGCCTCGTCTGCCAACGTAAAACAAGAAAATCAGGATGCCAAAACAATACCCCAACCCAATAACAAAGGAGAGGCGAGTGTCATTCACATCATCAAGCATAACGTCTTACCAAAAAGGAAGGAATCGACTCACTGTCTCACTCACAGAACTTGTCACCAGTACGAGCATCTGAAACGCGCCATCTCTCGAGGCTTCACGACCACTGCCCAGAAATCGACGTGCTTCTCAACCAGCTCGTCCCCATACCTGTCTCGTCCAATTTCGCTCATGACTCTCCGGAGATGGCTGCCCGGCAGCCAGTCTTTGACATCCCACAAAATCCTCCGCTGATGAACGTTCTCGCGGAACGCAGGGTCAAGTTGCCATTGCCGTGAAAACTCGGCCCCCGGAGCAGCGTACGACACGCCCCAGGGAGACCTCACAGGCACGCTGCGGAACTGGTGGACCTGGAGCGGCACCTGGATCGTCGTCGTGAGCGAAGCAATCCTCAAGGCAGGCATCTGGGCACACGCCCGCCCAAAGGCCTCGATCAAAGGTACGATTGTCTGCTCGTCCGGTACCCAGCGGAATAGACACATGGAATCGCCCGACCGTCGCTGGTTCTCCGAGTCCGAGTATTGTAGAGCTGCTGCTATGTCTTCTTCCTCACTATGCCCATGCCCAGGAGGTAGCAGAGCATTTGGACTTGCTAAAGCCGGAGCGTTGACATGCTCAGCAGGGGTACGTGCCCTAAAGTACCAACCTCCAGAAGGAGTAGTCATATCAAACTGCAGATCCAACCGCTTCAAATTCTGCCAGAAAGGTCCTGGGAGAGGGGCGCCTGGACTAGGCCAAAGCAGAGACTGGTCGAAGCAGCCGGAGATGGTCAGGCTCGTCAAGGACTTGAGCCCACTGGTGGCTTCGCGAAGGGCGTTACCAAGGGGATCAGAAGCTGTGTCCGGGGACGTCAAGTCTGCTGGATACCAAGCATGGTTCAAGAGGAGCTCCTGGCGCATGTAGACTTCCAGGGACTGTAAAGCGGAAGCACCGGGCAATGCGTCTCGAACAACCTTGGCGAATTCATGCCGCTGCTCACGACGCAAGGTTGGGTAACGCCGTTCCGTGTCGCTCATGAACCAGCTACCCTTGCGAAGGTTTGGTAGCTTCGCCGTTATGTTGATGGCGGTCTTCGGGGCGAGTAGCCTCTTCGTTGCACGAGTGGTGAACGAAACGAGGCATGTGACAGTGGGAAGCTCGGAAGGGCGAAGCAAGCGGAGGTATGAATACTGAAAACGGCGGTCTTGGAGATCGCGATGACGAGCATCCTCTTGGTTACCAGGTTCGACTGCCTCGAGCCTGGGGACATAACCCGGAACACGAAGTCCGGCATCAAGATTCTTGCCATCAGATGGCGAGTAAATAGCCTCGATCTCAAGCTCAATGCAGTATGGGTGTTCTTTTCCTGATATCTCGTCATCCCACGTCTTGAGGACATAGAAAAGGCCGTTCAATGCCTTGGTGAAGGCCTCATCGTTGGCTCGCCGGTCCGGCTCCCGCTCAAACCGGCCCCGGGTATCTGCGTGGTACTCTGGGAGGACGATGGTGTACAAGATAGTACCGAGATACCGGCGGCGACTTCCCCTGACAATCTTTTGGAAGCCATCCAGATCGGTGCTTCTCAGTCGAAGTTGACGAAACGTCTGTCTCTCGATAGCCTCTTGCCATGGGCGGGAGACGGTCGCCAGGGTCTGTCGCCTCGCCGCCGGACCGGACCGGGGCACGCATCCCCAACCCTCGGATAAATCAGCGAACAAAGCTCCAATTTCGTTGTGGATTTCCTGAGGGAGATGATCCATATTTTGACGACGCGTTTCTAAGGGCTATAACGTCAGATCTGAGATGTAGGGAGCCAAATAACGCCTGCGGCCCATGGGCTGATATTTGAGATTCTTGCAGTAGGTCAAGCAAGTGTCGGTCTCGCGGGGAAGCGACACGTGACGGTGTTTCGCGCAATGGCATCCTGTCTCCCTGTAGGTTGTATGCAGCATGGACAAGGAGGTTAGAAGGTGTTGTTGGAGAGTTGTCAAGCACACGCACACGCAGGCCAGGAGGCCGTCATGGGTGCAGCTTTGGTGTTGTAGGCATGTCGGCCAAAACTGTGAATGGCGTCACACAGCCTCTCAATAAGTCGTGGCCGTCTCAGAGAGTGTATGGGTGCTCTGAGGGCATGGCCGCTGACGGTCTAGTGAAGGAGACACGTCAGAATGTCCCTCGAGGGTGTTAAGTGAGACTTGTCGTTTAATGGTGAGTGAAGCCTTAGTTGCAATGATATGATGCTTCGAGACCAAGCGCCTATCCATCAATCAGCGAGAATTCATAGTATTCCATCACGACACCAAGGTTGACATGTCCAGATGGAAGTTGTAGCAAGGGTTCTTTGATGGAGGGTAGTAGCCATGACTCTGGGCGCGGCATATTCTCATCGCTGATCGTCCTTGGTCCCGGCAGACATGTTGAGATCTGCCTTTGACAAGGGCAAGCGAGTGAACCAGGGAGTCGTCTTGGACCCATGCTGGCTGTAAATAACACTGACACACCAGAGGCAGTTGATATGAATGGATCTTGGGACTCTGGCCCGTCGATCGGCAGAATGGTATTTTCTTAGCGCCATCCTAGGTCGATTCAAGCACTCTGCCGCATCTCAAGCCGTCAGCCTATCGCAAACAGCCACCAAGCCTTACCACCTTTCAAGGCAGGGCGCTCCATACGTTGTCACGCTAGACGCAACACAGCCGCATCTTTAATCAATAGCCGCGCACCCATGATCCGGGCAGCCGCAGTCCCATCGTCCTGCGCAGAGATACTGGCCTGCCTAGCGGTCCTGAACTTTTCAGCTCTTCCCATGGTTCACGCAGCTAGGCGAAGGTGAATGAAAGTTCTGGACAAGGACGATGTGACCGTCATCTGACCATGACCGGGACCGGGACCGGTGGGCACTCCTTTCGACGAGAGACAACTCAATCGGGCGGCTGGGAGTGCACTGCATGTCTGCATTCCTGCTTGAGCTACCGCGGACCATATGCACGTACCTGGTCAGCCATCACACTGTCCTGGGGCACCGTCAAGCAGGTAACAGAGTAAGCCCACGGTCATCGGTGGTGTTTGGACCCGGAGCTCAATCGCTCTTGTCAATCAAGCTGCGTTCAGCCTCCAGTGCTCTGGGCGCAGTTAGCTGACCCAGACGCACAAAACAGTCTGCTGCGTTCAATTTCCAATCTCGCCCTTCAAATCAAGATTCTTTCAGGTAAAAAGCAAGCAACCATTTCAGCTACTCCACTGTCAATGCATGTTGGGGGCCCACACAAGGCATGCGCCTGCGGCCATGCATCACACAGACGCACCTGGGATGGGATGGGACATGCTTGTTGGTGTACATACAGTAACAACCCCCTCCGGAGCGCAGGAGAGGTGCCCCCCCGGTGTTCGCGACGCGGACGCCCTGGATTGAGAGACTCCTGCTGTGGGCGCGCCACTCGCGCCAGTTCTCAGTCTTGCGTTGCGTCGCTAACGGCCAAGCCATTGTTCGTGGGTTCGGTGATGTTTGCGCTTGCGCAGGCACAGTCCGTGAATATCTGAGCTTCCCAGATGAGAGCGAGATGCAACGAATCGTGGCTCCATCTTCGTCACCCAGCTGCTGACCGCGGCTCCCGCGCGGATATCTCGCCCATGACAAGGCTACATGTTGGCGATGGATGCGGTGCCAGAAAAAGAAATTCCGCAAACATGCTCTACCAGGAGACAGGGGAGTCGAACTTGGAGGGCCAATCATTGGCAGACGCCCTTGGCGTCTCTCGGTCAAGGAGTGTGCATCGCAGTCCGGCCGGGGAGTCTTGACGGCCGGTGTGACACGTCTTGCACCCGCTCTTGAATACCGTCGATATTGTCTTTTCTGGTCGCAAAATTCGTGCACAAACGCAGCATGCAGGTAGTTTGATATTGAGGGCGGTTGGTGCACATAACCGTCTTGACAGAGCGCCCTAACTCGTAAAAGGCTTGGAGACGAGACGCCACCAGGAACGATCGGCGCAGGGATGCCGAGTGCAGATCGTCCGCCGTTTGGCGGCCGCTTGGTGCTGAAGAAGGCCTTCTCCACCGTCTCAACCAGTCTCATGCTGGCCAGGGAGACCCAATTGCAACAATCCTTAGAGCAAGCTTTCTGGGCTCTAGAGCGGCCGACCCATCCCGCGCGGAGTACATTGTTTGGCCCTGGCAGATACATATGTACGATCGTTTGGTTCCGGAAAACATCTTTCTGCCTCAAAAGTCTCTCCCCGTGTCTTGACGGAGATTGGATACGTAGTCCACTTGGAGGGCTGAGAAGATCCAGCTGCAGTGCTAGCGCTCTTCTGAAGGGCTGACCAGACAAGACGCAGATCCACGTGCTGAACGGCTTTTCCCACACCCTCACTGACGATGGTTGAGCGAGGCATCATGCCGCCTAGCCCTTGTAGTTACTTTGACTAAAGGATGCCTGCCTCTCGGCAAGAATGCCCCCTTGACGTCCGTGGTAAACTGATATTGTCGAACTCGCATTGTGATGACAACGCATGCAGTTGTAAAGGTTCCGACGACGTGGGTTGCATGGTAGTCTCGACGGGGTTTTCACCTTGTGTGCTCCTTCGCCCCTGGTCGTGTGACACTTCCACAGCAGGTCTTTAATTAAGTTGTAAACAGTGCCCGCTAATGTTCGTGGCAGTCGTATGCTGGCTTGTACGAACAGCGGCTGCAACGCGCACGAAGCTGAGCTGACGGAAGCATCATTCATGCCCGTACCGTCAGGTACCGTCATCAACACTGGCACCCCTCCCCCGACTCGTCTGTCTCGGCACGGCAACCAACTTTCGCGTGCCCTCCCAGACAGAACTGTGGGTCGTTGGTACAGTACGAGGATCGCTCCAGGGAGTCGACTCTCCCAACAGTCCGAAATCTGTGTGGCACGAAAATAGTCGGCGATTTTGAACCCTTTGTCGTGGTTCAACCCACGATAACCTCGGATATAGCACAATGGAGGATTCTGTATCTGTGCAACATGGGGCAATGGGATCTAGCACGTCCCGTCGTACCGGGATGGGCCAGGAATCCGCCATAGACGACCAGCTGGGATGGCCTTGGTCGAATGGTCTCGATCTTCATTTTGCTCCGCCTTATGGCACGATCCCCGCTTTGTTAATGCTTGGACCAAGCTGCTAACGAATGGAGCCTGCATAGGCGTGACGTCTGGGCTGGGAGCCTTATCGTCTACCCAGCCAGCAGCCCAGAAGAGCGTCAGGGTCGAGTGCGAGAGCTCCACCCGCGGCAGACGCCATCGGGCTGGCGGTCCACCAGGCTAATTTGGCACACGGATGGCTTGCTGTTAGCTCTGTCTGATGCCCCTGGCTTTTGAGGATCTGATTCTGGCACATGGCAGCGCGTTTCGCATCGACGGGACAGGATCGCCACAGCGAATTGACAGGTGCGAGTGTGTGTGATGTCCCTCAGAAAAGAGGGTGCGTTGATGCTGGAAGCTGAATAGTCAAGGCCCTGACCTGGATAATCTCGGTCGAATATTTCGCTTGGGAGTTTGTGTCCTTGCGTTGAGTGACACTATGCAAATGGTGGTTGTCAATCGTGAATACTGCCACTGTTGTTGGGTCACGGCTGACCAGTCCTCTCAACCTGGGGGTTATTGGCCAGGTAGAGTTACATAGCCAGTCAGCGGAGGCATTAGTTGTCCCACCGCCAGAACGCTCGGAGGCCGCAAGTTCAGTTCAGTTCAGTCTGAGCCGGGGTCTTCCGTTGGTTGATTGAAACTTGTCTTGCAAAACTGGTTGATATTGGCTCGTGAAGCGCTGGTCCGTTGCACGCACCGGATGGATTGGGCAAGTAGAATCTCCGACGCGGTGCACGGGGCGTTCTCATTCGGACTCGTCGGTGAGTGGACAGGCTGCCCGTGATTGCTTGGTGACCGGTGCCCGAGCCAAAGTTTGGAACCGCAGCTATCGATTATTTTCGGCTATCATTGTCACTGCTGTGTCATAGGAAGGCCCGGCTAACCGGGTGTGTCATGGCGCCTTAACCCCAGAAAGGGGCCTCTCCCAGGATGCTTGGCTTTGATGGTGGCGGCAGCATTCCGCAGCCTCTCGACAGGGGTTGGTTGAGATCCATGCGGCCATCTGGGAGTGCTGTGTGGAGATGGAGATGGAGATGGAGACGAGATGGGATGGGAGAATGGAAATGAAGTGAGCCTCAGGTACCTGCCCGCCTAGGTAGGTACTGTAGGCAGGTAGGTAGGCATGTGTTATTAGTCAGCCAGTTAATTCGGCTGGAATGCACTTGAATGATGACCCGAATGGAGGGTGTTTGAATAGATCGAGGGCAGCTTCATTTGAGAACTATTCACAGGGTTATTCAAAACCTAGTCTATATAGGTATGTATAAAAAAGCAGTTGCATGCACAGTCTTAACCACCCCCCCTGCATCGACACCATGGATGATTGGCATAGATACGCAAACAGTCCTGCGTATTTGGACCACAGCTTCTCACGAATTGGATCCAAGACAGCCGAGGCAAAAGGCAAAAGGCAAAAGGCAGGAGGCAGAAGGTTGTGTACAGTAAACATGGAAGGAGCTTCTCTTCAATACCATCTTGTGACTTGCATGGCGTTGAAGGAAGGCAAGAAACGTTGACAACTTCCACATGCAACTGCCCTTGTTCGGGCACGAGCCGAGCCCTCCTCGCCTGGAACCCGAGGATGCTTGGGAGGGGGAATTATCCCTCCATCTTACACAACCAGCATCCGTACCGAGCACAGTACCTTGCCTAGCATTTGGTCAACCGATGGAGCCTGTTTCCCCAGCCTGCAGGCGCCCAGCAGATTCTCGAGAATCGTGGAGCCACATGACTTTGGAGCCCTGGCCCAAGGATGCAGTCGCTGCGACCCATTTCCCCAACTGAACAGCCGCATCTTGAGATCCAGCATTCTCGATCCTCGTCAACCAAAGCCTTCGTCGCCCCATACCCCGCACTGCCCTGCAATGCTGGCCAAATTGGAGGAGACCGAGCCCAGCGTGGCATCAACCATCTGGCAGATGATCCCAACCTGGGTCGCGCGATACCAAATGTCGAATGGTGGCGGACTCGCTGTCTCGCCTTGGGAAAGAAGCTTTCCCTAGCGGAACTCATCTTGTTCCCCGGACAGCTACTATCAACATCGGATGGGTGAAAGAGGACGATGACCCTAGAGGTAGTCGCCAAATTGCCTGTGCGCTATGCATGGCGTCGAACAAGCTTGACCACGGGACGGCTCTAGGTAGGCTTGAAGGGAAGGACTCGTTTGCGATCCAACTTCGCCCTGGGGGGCTAAATCAGTAAACAGTTGGAGCCAGGCATATCGGGGGGGAGGGGGTTTCCTTCACAGGAGGTACGCAGCACGGAGGGAATACCTGAGAGCGGATCACCCCGGCAGGCTTCCCGGAAGCTCAATATGATGGAGGCTAGCAGCGAGACAGCTGGGCATGTCGATGCCACTGAGTCGTGGGTGAGGCATCGTTTCGCATTCCTTGGCCAGTATCGACCTGGGAAGAAGCCGGGCCTCCCCGTTCCGCGATGGGACCAACTAGCGCACCTCCTGCTTTTCTATTCGCAGACAATGCGACGATCCAAGGTCTTAGAGCCTCATCTCCCGCGCTGGCCAACCAGGAAGCCGATCGATGTCGAGACAGGACTTCCCCCGCCTTGCCTGCATTGGGGAATGTTAGACGAGCACGGCCATGTGCCATGCGACGAGGTCTCACTTGAATGAACATGACCTGCTATCTGGTGAGTATTTGCCCATTGAGCCTCTGTCTTCTGCACCTCACCCTGCTAACATAACCATCATTAATGACTGGATGCAGCAGTCGGGCAAGCACGTAATGAGCGGCTACCAAGCCGAGGAGAGATTGCGTGTTCCAATTTTAGGGATTCATGACTGACAGCTGCAACCGCCTGAGATTTGTTTCTGGGCCGCGTTGCGTTCTGCTCGGGGCGTGCTACGTACTACACAGTGTAACGGACCTGACACCAGCAAAGCCCAAGAAGAACAAAAATAAAGAAAAGGGAGGGGAAAAAAAAGGACAAAAAAAGCACCATTGGTCAACCGGTCTTGGGTGTTTTGACACCGGGATCATCCACCCATGATGACAAGGACGGGATGAATGCATCGGTCGCAATGTGATCTGTGGAACACATGGAACCGGGAAGAGGATGGATATGCCCACTCATGGCACATGGTGGCCCAGATGCAGCCCCCAAGCGAATGGATATCGGCGATGCAGGCTGTTGGCCCCAGCGCCCATGACGGCGAGGCCCTGCTTGCAGAAACCAGGGCAGCATCCTGAGCCATTTCACCTGTCGCTTCCTGGCCCATGCACCTCAGCTGAGTCTGGACCAGGTTCGACGCGACGTAGTTCGGCGTCAATTACTTGGCACTGGCCCAATGCAAACCCTAAGACGAGCGGCGAGTCGGGGATCGCACAGAGAGCAGCAAAGTTTGGCGTCAATGAGCTCGGCGGGGAGCCGAAAAGTCACGTACCCGAGGGTGACTAGAGACGACCGTGATGTCTTCTCCCAGAAGGACTGAACTATATTCGCATAGTCGCTTTTCTGAATGGACCAGCTTCACCTGTTGGTTTGTACGGGCCAGGGTTGGAGGTCACCCTCGCGGAGTGTCCCATGCAAGCTTTCCAGGTTCAGGTGGGTGTTGGTACGTATTTCCCTTGCCTGGCTGGCTTAGGAGAATGGACAGAGGAACGGTGGCTGGGAAACATTGACGAGGAGACTCGGGCAGTTTGTCTTCTGACTCCTTGTCTGGTTGCTGCCCTCTTCTACGATAAGATGAACATGATGAACCAGGCGTTCCTGGAAACATATTCATCAACGCCTTCAAAGACCGTGTGGTTCAGTCTGTTCCAATTCTCTGGGAGACCGTTGCGACGGGCTGGATGGCTGGCATATTGGCTTGCTCTCTGGCTTGTCGGCTTGCTTCACCTGGCTTGTCCCGCCATAGCCTTCTTCTGGGTTGTTTGCATCACACTCCGCGCCCATGGCCCCACCCCTCTCGAAACGTCCAGCTTCATGGGTGCCGTGTCATCAATATCTTGATCAAGGTGCAGCCTTACTTAAGGCAGCCCGACGTACTAGCTCACCGCACAGTGCAGTAGCTGAGGGGCTAGGGACTAGGTGATCGCGTTTTGGTCGTGGATTGATTCAATGACGAGGGCAGAGTCCAAAGTTCTTTCTTGGATTTGTTGGTTAAAACAAAAAGCAAGTAAGATACTTCGATAGGCGGCCAGATGTGAGGGATCAGTTGACTAACCTTCTTCCATCTTAGCTCGATGCATGGGAGACATGTGCTTCCCTGCAGATAACCTCACGAAGATGACCCAGAATCCTAGCGTTTGTTAAACGAAGTGTTAACCCAAGGGGACGGGGGATGTTGTCGTGGGAAGCAGATCTGATACAAAGTCTAACGTGAAAAGACACGGATTTTTCCATGCTCTGCAGGATGAGGAAAGACATGCAGCGGAGCTTCAAGTTCCGGGCCAGAGGGCTGTTTCTTTTGTCCAGGCGACAAAGAGAGGTGAGATGGTGATCGGTGTTGTTACACAAACCCTCATTCATATCGGGATGTGATCGTCACTTTGCCATGGCGAAGATCGCTCGACAGAAATGCAAAACACGCCGCTTGGGAGTTGCGAACAAAACGAAATAACACGGTTCATCGTCCACGAACTAGACCGCAGCGATATGATTGTTGTATAAGAGCCATACGCCAGGGTTCCATGAGCAGATCCCTGAGCTGGTGACGTGAAAGCTGACGCTGGGCTGAACCAGAGACAAGAGAAAGAGAGGCAAGGGTGCCATAGTCGCACCATTTCTCAGTTCCTCAGCGCTTGGTCTTTGAGGGCTTGTGCACTGAGCAAGGCTATGAATGGAATCGTTCAATATGGAGTACTGCACTGTACATCTTATCGCTGAGGCCTGGACCAAACCTCGACTGGTAACATCAAGTCGGCCACGGACCTTCATTCCAGCCCACCTGCATTCCAACCAGTTGGTTCAGCCCATTGACTAGACGTCGATTGGGCTTGGCCGCCTTACCCGATGGGCTTGATCGTGCGGACGGATGAAAGGTGATGGTGGCAACGCCGCAGAACCAGAGGCCAAAAGGGGACAGCGGACTGGGGTGGGCTTGCTGTCGCGAAAGGTTATGACTGATGACCTACGTCGTCGCTGGCGGGAGTCGAGCGCCTCGTTCTCGATGCGTTCCCAAGAGCTTGGTTGGCATGGCTGAGCCTATCCGTCGATGGCGGCGGAATGGCTCAACAGAGCGAGGGGACATTGTGTCGCTCCGGGATCCACGATGGACTCAGAGACTAGGGATCCCCCGGTCGTCCTTCTCGCAGCCCCTGTTGGGGAGCCAGGGGAAGGGGCGTGCACCATGCAGCCCGCAAGCTCAGGTCCCAGCGAGAGCGATAGAAACAGGGGTCGAGGGAGACTCGGGACAGGGGGGGTGGACCAGCGATCCGGTGGGCAGACAGGGGTGTTGAAGAGGCATGAGAGACGGAACCAGCCTGATATGTGTCGGTCACTGAGGTTTGGCTCGGAAGCCCGAGGAGACAGGATGAATCGACTCGAGAAGGCCACGGATGCGCTGAGCACTTATGGGCTTGCCCTGACCGAAAGTTCTCGACGAGCCTCGGTCAAAAGCCGCTTATTCACCGCTTACCGTCAATCAGTCAGTCAGAGCGGTCCCGAATCCCTTCCTCACAGCTGTCGAGATGAATCAAATCTGGGGAATGTTCAAGGGCCAGCCCAAGGTACGGATGAGCAGGGCATTCATTAGGTACTTACCGACCTAATTACATGTACTTACAAGTCGCCGTGCAGCATACTCGACATGGGTATCGGCGCAGGACGCATGGGGAATGGGTACCGGCAAGGGCATGGCATTGCACTGCATGGCATGGATGTTTCTTACCCGTCTCACATACGAGAATTGTGCTTTTCGCCGCAATCTGGAAAATTTTATTCTCCTTGTCTGTCCTTGTTCTGCTCGGTACCTGCCCAGGGAGCAGACGGACAAGACACAGGCAAGGTCTTGCAACCAGGGACGCTGCCCCCCTCAAATTTGGTTGCTCGTATCTCAGCTACTGATCGGATCCGGCGGTGCAGCAGAGAGATGTTTTGAAATGGGAACAAGTCTCCCTCACTGCATCGCAACCCGTACCGCGAAAGTGGGAGCCCGGCATGGGGGTACCCTGGAGCAGGGTGGACACCGAGGCAAGGAAGACAACGGCGTTGGCGCCGGCCCGGGGAAGAGAGGAAGAGGCAGAGGCAGAGACATATGAGCGAGCTATAGGCTGTTGTACGACATGTTTCCCAAGGTGAGCATCATGGGAAAAAGCAACGCCGCTTGAAAGTCTGAATTTTCACGCAGGAACGTGGACAAGGAAATAATCCGCCATGGACCTGGCGTCCTGTCCTAGGGACATGCTAGTCGCCCATGTCTGTGTCTCTGGGGCTGTCTTGCTGATGAAATGCATTTCATCTCAATTGGAGCAAAGCCTGCATGTTGAATTGAACCAGTCGATGGTTATTCATGGATCTTGGCAGGGGATGAGTTGAATCTGTGGCTTGTTGAGGCTCGTTCGCTTGTTGCTCTTCCCTGTTTGTCAGGTCAGGACACGACTGGAGCGACCTCTTGGATGGCTTGTTTCTTTACAGTAGCTGGCCTGTCCACGAAGCCAGGAACAAGGCAACATTTGATACATCGATCCCTGCAGGCCTTGATATGCCGCCAAGGTCGGCACTGAGCCCGCTGCCCAAGCGTCCATCTCCCGGCTTGGCTCGAGGCTGGCGTCTTGAGTTTTCTCATCAATTCCTAGACATGACAGGGCCTCGTACGCCGGGCAGAGCACGGGGCTCAAATGATGGAATCCGACATGAAGAAAAGAGCTTCAGGGACATGACCCGGGACTAGACAACTGCGCCCCCGTCGCTCTGAGGCCATGGTGTTGCAACCATCCAGCCCTAACCAAGAGGAAGAGGTTCTAGGCTCTGGCCTCTGGGCACTGGACTCTGGGCGTGGGCCAGGTCATCGCCATGTTAGTGCCGTCCCCGCAAGCTTATTGATCCGTGTGACTGACACGGGGCCCATCTCTCGAGATCCGTCCATGATAGTCTCAAGAAGTCGGTCATGGCCCGGCCATGGATGGACCTCTCTTCGCTGTTGCCGAAGGACGGACAGAATCAGGGTCCAGCGCGCGTGGGTGGGCACGCCTTTGGTTTTCAACTCTGTTCTTGGCATGTCGCTGCTCCTGCCGGGAGGTGCTAGTGGGGCCTGCCCATGCATGTGTACCTGGTAACAGCCCGCAAAAAGAGTGACTGCCCTCGCGGCGGAAAGTGCTCACCTGCCACGTTGTATACACCCACTCGCGCAGATACCCAGGCACACCTCAGAGTTCCGTCCTTCATCATTTGGTAGCACTACTGTACAGTGTACCAACACCAACACCAACACCACCACCACCACCATCATGATGACAAGCATCATCTGCTCCTCATCTTGGGGCGACCAGGGACGCCTTCCGGACGCCGTCCCCGTTGCGCGCTCTACGCCTCCAGGGGTCGTAGGAGAAACAGAGTCCAGCCAGCCGGTTCCCGCCACTGCCACAGCCGGGGACCCTCAGGGCCCAAAGCAGCCTCGTCGAAGCAGCCAGGAAAAGCCAGCAGCAGCCAAAAGCGGCCATCAGCCCGCAGCTGGGATACCAGTTCTCATGTTTTGGGGAACTGGGCTTGGAGGCGGCGCTCAGGTTCATGAGCCCAGCGGTTTGCCAATCTAGCCCTCCCCGGACTTGGGATGCCCCACGAGACATGATGAATGGGGTGCCATACATGCGAGGCACAGACGCAGACGAGCGACGCAGCGATAGACATGCAACGACGGAGTGACCCGGGCTCAGAACCCAGGGCCTAGGACCCAGAAGTCAGAAGTCAGAACCCAGACCCAGCGAGATAGGGCAACCGACAGGGTCGAGCAGAAGTAAAAAACCACACAGGACAAGGTACGTAGTGCGTTTTGCGGGAGGGATTTGCGTGCCGTTCGCAAGGCGGGCATCGGCCATGCCACCCCTGGTTCCCGATCTGGCCCAGCCCAGCCACGCTGCAAAGAGTAGGGACGGGGACTGGCGATCCCGTGTGCCAGAGGTTGGAGAGGGAGATCAGCAAGCCAAAGCAGCCAGTTGGTGCAGGCTCAAAGGACTGGAGCCAACGACAAGCATGGGACGCATGGAGCCATGGACAGAAGCAAAGATGTGTTGGATGATGCTCATCATCATTGTTTCGTTGATTAGTACCTCTCTAACGATCGCAGTGCAGACACACAGACGACGCACCTCACCGTCTCTCAGACTTGATCGACTCAGCACACACTCACATGCTGGCCAAATCTTACAATCAACCATTCTTTGTCTCCCCGTAGCGCAGGAAGCTGAGCCGCCAAGGTTCATCAGACAGAGACAGTACAATACAGTGCAGTCAGTACCTTACCTACATACATACATACATTGCGCAACATTCTCGATGTGCATGGTATGGTATGGCATGGCCGACTCGCTCGCTCGCTCACTCCCTCCGTCGGGATTCGTCGAACCAGCTCAGGTTGATTTTGGGACTTGAACGCCTCACACGCCGGTCTCGTCGCTTCTTGTCTCCCCCGGCTGAGCATTGAATAGCACAATTGCTTCTCAATTCTGGCCTGTGCCTTGTGCTGTCAGTCATCAAAGTGTCTCGTACCCCGCTGCACCCACACCCTTCGACGACGGACACGGGGGGACACCTCCCCTGCTCTCCCATTTGGCGCCACCCCTTCTTTTCTCTCCGGCTCCAGCTCCGGGCTGATGATGGTGGTGGTTTGGTTGGTCGTTGGTAGCAGTGGTGGTGGTAGTGCCCATTGCCCTGCCGTGCTTTGCAGAGCGAGTGCTGCCAGTGCGTTTGGGTTGTCCTCCTCGAGCATCTGGTGTGGCGGTGGATGACCAAGCGGGAGTGGATGCAGGCGCCCCAGCTGCCTTTTGCTGCTGGTCTTCTCCCCTTTCACGTTGGCCTCCACTGCCTGGCGTTCCCCCACACCCTTCCCTCTCATTCTCTCCCTCACACACACACTCTCTCTCCTATCTCTTTTTCTCTGGTCTCTTCTATATTCTATTTTTGTTATTCCACAGCGAGAGGAGAGAGAGAGAGAACGACTCAGCTCTTGGTCGCCAAAGGATCCTCTTCTTCCCTCAATGTCTCCTATTCTTCTAGCTGGGCCATTAGGCTCTTGGGGAGCCTGGTTCATCAGTCTCCTCTTTGCTCGCCAGCCGGGCCCCGGCCCAACAGCTGGGTCCATGATCCTTTCAGCCCTCCCGAGCTAGTCGATTTTGGCGTCTGGCGTCGTGCCCTCGAGATCCCGTCTCAGCAAGGCCCTAGCCAGACGCTAAACCCAGAAGGATGCCAAGGCGACAACCTACGGCCTGAGCAGTTGAGGGCCCCTGCTGGGGTTTTAGTCTCACTCTCTTAGCTTGGTTGTTGGTCTCTGCGCTCGTTCACTTCCCTCTCTTTGTGCCTCCAGCTCATCTTGGCCTCGGGGCGCCCCTCCCGTGTCAATAGCATGAGTGCCTCGCGCCGTCGAGGCAGGCCCCGACAAGATATACATATTGCGCCAAAGGACGCCAGAGGCGCCACTTGGGAGTGCAAACCTTATTGAAAGTCTTTGGACTCTCCATTGACGACACGCCAAAAACCCCCCCCTCCCATTAACCCCATACATCCCAATTCAAATCCCCAAGAACATCGTGACTACTTGCTACTAACTCCCAAGGCTGGCATTCATTCATCTACCTCGTTCCTCCCTCTGTCTCTCATCTTCACTCCGTCTTCACTCATTCCCCTGTCCCCTCCTCCTCTCTCTTGCACTCGACTCAACCTCCACCAAGCCTCTGCCCATACTTGTTCTTGTTGCTAGCCTCGTATTCTCTCCTTCATTGTCATTGCACTTCGTCTTAGGTGGTGGAGAGTTTGCTTTGAGCTCAATCATACGTCGGACCGTCTATTCATTATTATTGCTACGAAACCCTGTATTGACTGGTTGCATACACAACAAAGTACCGATATTCGAATATTTGTTGTGTGGTGGGCGAACCTCACCCGACCCAAGGCGACGCCCTTCCCGGAAGCCATTCGCCGCCATTTTTCGCCGACGGCCAAAACTTTACGGATAGGATTCACGCAGGGCCCTGGACGCAGAACTGAAGTTTACCCAACCTCCCCTGGACCACGGCGTTTGTTCGTTGTGCGATTGGAGCCGAGATCTCGAGACGGGCCGCCACTGCATCACCGCCTACTCATACTACGGCTGTGCAGCAACATTACGAAGCCATCGTTGGATTCCACATTCCCCTCAGCTTTCGCCTCTTTGCGTTAAAAAGCCTTGATACCGTGTGACCAGGCCTTTGCAGTTGTTGGGAGACAGTTACGCCGTCTTGGATAACAGACTTCGGACTAGCGGCAAGAGACACGATAACTACGGCAACCGGACTCGGTGTCACTGCTCTCAGTGCCTCATCGCCAGTGCCAAGTTCTGCGATGGAAGCTGCTAGCTTCTCTTCACGGCGCCCAGCTGCTGGCGCACTGCCAGCCTTTTCTCTGCCGCCTCCCACAGCAGATGTTCCAAGTATGGCCAAATATCCCCTCTATCCCCCCCTTCTAGGAGACTCTGTAGATCCCTACCACAGCTCCCGCGATTCCGACTCAGCTGGATATCCCTATCCACCGTCGTATAACCCCCTTCATGGCCCCTTTCCCGATCGCCGCCTCTCGTCTTCGCCCAGTGTTCTGACCCCTTCGCCAGGAGCTAGTGACGGCCTGAGCCCCAGTATCTCCAGCGTCAACACCGGCAGCTCCCAGGGTTCCCAAGCTCCCGGTGGCATGCAATACTCGTACAGTGGTCATGTTCACGGCGGATGGCCTACCCCGGGCAACAACTCGTCATATACTGTGAGCTCTGCGACGCAGGCGCAGCCTTCGCTCGGCCAGCAACATTTTGCCGGACGCAGCTCCTCGATCTACAACCAAGGGCCGATGCAACAATTCAACAATCCCCGAAGTTCGCAGTCCCCGGCCACTGGAGGTGAAGGTCTTCCTCCACCTCCTTATGATCAGGTTCATCACCCCTTTCCGACTTCCATCTCTGGCGGAGGCGGCCAAACCACTCCCTCAGGCTTGTCCTCGGCATCCCAACAACCGCCTCAGAGCGCAATTCTGACCTCGCAGAATCCTGTATCTACCCACCCCCCTACTCCTTCGAGCGCGCCCGCGCACGTTGATTCGTACACGCATACGAGGCCTCCCAGCACCCCGAGCTATTATCCGGCTTCGTCGACTCCCCAGCAGTCAAACTTCCCGTCTTACGCTCCTCAGCCCTCCCCGACCCAGCACTCTCCGCCGAGCACTGGCCCGG
>JABFFE010001208.1:0-21170 GCA_013623625.1 Fusarium setosum
ACGAGTATTTGCTGGAGTTGAATGATAGGGTCACGGCCGATGAGATTTAAAGGGAGAGGTAGATTTACCTCGATTTAGCTCTCTTGATTGCCTCTTTGCCACTGGTCATCCAGGTCATTATGAGGGTATAACTCTATCCTGGTCGCGAACTAAGCATTCACGTGTTTTTTTTGGGAGGGCCCCCGCAGGGGTGACGGAGATGGAGATCCCGGGGGCTGGGAGTGGCATCCGTAGAGGTCTACAGTAGGCATTAGTCTTTGCCCCGTAGCAATAATAGTAAGAAACATCCATCTCCATGTCATGGTTCTTCATTGAAGAACTCGTGAGGGGATAAAGTTTAACCCCACGGCAAAGCCGATCAAGGGGGTCCGGAAAGACTTGCTACAATCAAGGACAGGCCTGCCTAGGTAACTAGCGAGAACAAAACACCACTTGCTGATGGCGAACTGGTTGGTGGCCCATGCTGAGTTATGCGAGTCATGTCACCCCTCAGGTTCGCACGGCACCCAGCAACGACAAGGGACGGGATACAATTGCCTCGCTTGCGGAGACACTTTCCAAACTAACCCTTAATCACTCAACTCCACGCTTTGCGGGAGCTAGTCACGCTAACTTTGAACCCCATGGGGAGATGGAACACTCCAACTTCTCCGCTCAACCCCAGACTCCAGCTGTGGGTCATGTTCGAGTCAAGAATCATGTCGCTCTCTATTGGATGGAACGGTATCCGGCTTGTTAGGTTCTGGCTAGGCAGTCCTGGATAATCATGGAAGGTGAGCTGATGGTGCCGTTCATCACCTCACGAAACGCCTCCGCATTTGGCTATAAAACCCCGAGCACAGCGTCTTGTTGGAGATTGTCCATCACCGCCACAAGCACATCTTTCTCAAAAACTTCCTTATTCGATCAGAATGGCAGGCAAAGACGAAGTTGTGGCTGCTGCAGCCCACGCTGAGACTACCCATGTCGAAGACAACGACCTGAAGGGCGGAGAAGACTTCATCGAAGACTCCACCCCAGGCCTCTTTTTGAACCTCTGCGTCGTCGCTACCGCTATTGGTGGTATGCTCTTTGGGTACGACACTGGAGTCATTTCGGGGGTTCTTGTCGTCCTTGGATCGGACCTCAATGGTCGGCCGATCGAAAACTGGGAAAAGGAACTCATCACCGCTCTTTGCGCAGCTGGTGCCTTGCTTGGGGCCATCATCGCTGGAGTCACGGCTGACAAGTATGGACGCAAGCCGGCAATTTGGTTTGCCTCGGTGCTCTTCACCTTGGGGGCTCTCGTCCAGGCAAGCTCATACTCGATTGCGCAGATGTGCGCGGGGAGAATCCTCGTCGGCCTCGGTGTTGGTTCAGCCTCCATGGTATGTCATGATCAACCCGCGATTGTATATTTGTACTGACAGACCAGATAATTCCTCTATACATTGCAGAAATCTCTCCCGCCAAATATCGCGGCCGAATGATCTCAATCGACATGGTTTTCTTGGGAACCGGTTCGCTCCTTGCCTACGGTTTCGACGCAGCCTTTTACAAAGTCCCTCATGGATGGCGATACATGGTTGGGCTAGGAGGAATCCCCTCAATCATGCTTGGTACTCTTCTCTTCTGGTGTCCCGAATCACCCCGTCAGCTACTGTTTCACAGCCAGACGGAAGAGTGTGTCCAGGTCCTCCGACGCATGTATCCGACAGCCGACGAAAACCAAGTGTCTCGAATGGTGGCTCACATTCAACACGGCGTTTCTCAAGCCAAGGCTCTGAACGAAGAGATTTCGATCCGCCGGTCTCTCAAGAGCCTGACATCGATCCCAGCCAATCGACGAGCAGCCATCGTCGCGTGTGGTCTGATGGCAACTCAACAACTCTGCGGCTTCAACACCCTCATGTACTACTCGAGTACCCTCTTCCAGATCGTTGGCTTCGACAACCCAATCGCTGTGGGAACCATCGTGACTGCGACCAACTGGCTGTTCACGTTTCTCTCCATCTTCTTGATCGACCGGGTCGGTCGCCGCAGACTGTTGCTCTGGACGATGTGGGGAATGCCCGTCTTTCTCCTTATCGCCGCTGGTGTCTTTGTGCGAATCCCCATTGACCGGAGCACTCTCCAATTAACTGATGATACCGTCGGGTGGCCCGCCATTGTCGTCTTGGTCTCGATGATCCTCTTCGTCGCTTGTTACGCCGCTGGCCTGGGATGCGTGCCCTGGCAGGCCAACGAATTCCTGCCGATGGAAGTTCGCGCTATGGGAACCATGATGATCAATATTTGCAACTGGGGCCCTAACATCATTGTGTCTTCAACGTTCCTGTCAATGATGCGAGGCATTTCCCCGTCAGGAACCTTTGGATTCTACGCTGCCCTGTCGCTCCTCGGCTTCATCTTTGTCTTCTTCTGTTACCCAGAGGCCGCGGGAATGACTTTAGAGGAAATTCGTATTGTGTTTGAGCATGGATTCGGCGTTCGCTATGCCGAGGAGTGGCGGAAGCAGAGGAAGCTGGGGGTTATTACTCACGGTGTAGAGGCGCCTGTCAAGGAGACTGTGTGAAGCCAAGCCATCTCCCCTGAACACAATTGTCATAGGTATTAAGATAAGTTTATGGAAAATCCATCACACGAGTAGTATAGCCTCATACCCCATATAGTCTGATTTCTTTATAATTTATTTCAAGTTTAGACTTGCCAGAGCCTAAAGGCATTACCAACGTAGTCCGGTTTCTTTTAGTAGTATAACTCTACCGCCCCCAATGTGAAGGCCCAATACTACCAGTCCGCAGTGTCATCTACTCCCAGGATCATAAGATCTTTTATGTTGATTGTATAAGCATCGTCACAGTCGTCACATCGCATTAGCCATCACGCAATGAGTACTCAGATAGCAAGGCAGAGGACATCAGCCATTCCATTCCTTTCCAACTCCGATACATCATATGTGCAGTACAAAGTCATCTCCATCATTATATTCCTTGGCCTCCTCAGCGTCTTCCTCCTGCCGTTTCTGCTGCTGTCGCCTCTCCGGGTCTTTCTTCAACAGCCTCCGCCTAATTTCCGCAATTTCGGCTTCCATTGCAGGGCCCCCCTTCTCCCGGCCTCCTCCTCGGCCCCGTCGAGAGCGCGCATCCGTTTCTCAGACTCCAGACGATGCTTCATAGCCTCCCTCGTGCCCGGATCGTGCCGTCGTCGACACTTCAAAGAAACGTTTCGGAAGCCGCGAGGGCTCATGGAAACCAAGGGTTGATTGCAACTGAACACAAAGCCAGTCACTTTACCGACAAAGTCATCCCGAGCTTCTATAGCGGCAGCAGCAGCGGCCTCACCCACACCACCCTGAAATACCACAGCTTTGGGCAAGTACCCATCGTGGGCGGGGATGACATTGTCATTCGGGCCGCCATTCACGCTCCGGAACCCAACGCATCCCACTTGGCCAACCAGATTGAGCGCCTCTTCCTATGACGAGGAGCCGAGCACCGTGATGTTATTGCGGGCTCCCTGAGAATTCCCGCCAGTCGGCCGGGTTTGGCCTCGGTTAAGGGCTTGGGAGCTCGTGGAGCCTCCCTGAGCCGGAGCGCTCCGGCCGCCTTGGGCGCTGAGACCTGTCTTCGTCCCCTCGGGACCTTTTCCTTGGCGCTATACTCGTTCTCTTTATTGTTCTTGGCCATGTCGATGGATCGGCTTGTCGTGTGCGTTGAAGTATGGCAGTGAGGGTATACAAGTTCGTATATGCGCTTACAGGGAGCGCGATAAATTGTGATGATACGAAGATTTCGAAGCCTGAAGGAATTACTGCACAGGAGATGTTTACCCCGACGAATGCGGTCTCAAGCTGCCTGTCACTGTCAATGGCACCCGACAACCCATCTCAACAGTGTCAACCATTTTGCTTCTCCCGTAGCAACAGTAGGGCGGGGTAACGAAAGCATTGCCTCTCAAGTTTGTCAAAACATCACACTCCATCACCTTTCGCACAAAACATCAACTTACGTACGCATATACCCATACACACACGGCCACTATCATTCTCACTCGCGCACGATCCTGCACACGATCACTATCCCTCGCACGCTCCCTCGAACCCTTACAAACGAGCCGACGTCCCAAGATGAGCGAGAATCCCCAGTCCCCTGCCCCTCAGACGCTCGAGGGTGGCAGCCTCCGGGTCACGGAGGTGGTGAACCCTCTCGGCCAGATAGCAGGCATCGGGTTTCGGAACGTCAAAGGCGGCCCCCACGACAATGTCATCAGCATCAGCCACGACATCCCTGGAGCCGTCATGTTCCAGGGTGACCAAGCTACGGTCAAAGCTGCCGTGGAGCTGTGGAAGAGGGCCCATCCCTACGACAACATGATGGGCGTTGTCTTCTCTTCCAGCACCCACTTGATGGCCACAACCCCCGCCGGCTTCAGCAGTCGTGACCTGGAGGCTGATCCGACTCTAAAGGAGACGGTTCGGATCGCCAGACAGACTGTCACCGAAAAGAAGCGTCGACAGAGGAAGGAGGCCTATAGGCGAGCCGAGTTTGAACGGGCACAGCAGGCCGGGCAACAGCAGCAGCAGCGTACTGGGGAGGATGGGATGGTGGTTGGAGAGGTCGGACAGGAGGCTCAGGAGAACAAGGAGTAGAAGGATGTGGAGTATTTCCAGTCACGTCCCGGTTGTGCGAGATAGACGATGAAGATGGCGGTGACATACATGGATCACTACAATCAGGGCATGACTTCATACTGTATAATAACTATAAGGACTGAAATGGAACGGAATGGGATGCCCTTCGCTTGATGAAATCTCCTTACGTGGTGGCTAGACGTGCAGGTACTATCTGAATTGCGGAAGCTGTCCTTGACGTAGCAGACGCATAATTCAGACGCTGCAGGTACTGGCCACATATATGACCAAACAAAGAAGAAACAAAAACCGGACATAAAGAAACTGTGTTCTTTTGCTAATATGTGTTTCCTGTGATGCATCTGATTGGGGCAGGATAAGACTGTTAGTGATGTTGGACGCTCCGTAAGTCCGGGCGTCGGGACGGCCCTACAACCAGAGCGGGGAAGACGTTGTAAATCCCCATGCGATAGTACCTAAATGAAGTATCAAGCCAAGAACAATAGGTACCTAATCATTGTTCCATAGGTTGCTTGGAGTTTTTGGCTGAAGGGACCAGGTCCACGAGCCATCTCCCGGCAAGTTTCTCCGAGCATGCGACAAGTCTGTCCGGCGAACTGCGCTAATTCCGCCCCACAGGCGGGCGTCCGCAGGGGTTGAGCTCCCCGCACGGAACTCTCTACAAAGCAATTGTGTCCCTACTCTAAGCAAGTCTTTCCGGCCCCAGGGCAAGCTCCTCCACCATCGTCGCGAGCTGCCAGAGCCTCGTCAACTCCGTCAAGTTCATACTGCACGTGGCGCCGAACAATCACCAAGATGAGGGGAAACGATGGAGTCGACTCCTCCAGAGAACTGCCGTCGAGGATGCAGATCACAGCCGAAGAATTGACATAAAGGCGCGCTCCGCCTGCTCTCGCTCTTCACCCATCCGCAACACAATCTCCAACCTCGACATGGCTCCCCAGAAGCTCAAGATTGCCGCCGCCGGCCTCGGCCGTATGGGCAAGCGACATGCCATCAACTTCCTCAACCGCACTCCCCGCGCCGAGCTCGTCGCCGCCTTCACTCCCGATCCCGAGGAGATGGCCTGGGCCAAGGTCAACCTCGAGCCCCATGGCGTCACTCTGTACGATGACTACCAGAAGATGATTGAGCAGCCGGGTCTTCAGGCTGTGGTCATCGGCACTGCTACTTCTGTGCACGCAGAGGAGGCCATCCAGGCCATGCAGAAGGATCTTCACGTCTTGTGCGAGAAGCCTCTGTCCACCGACATTGAAATTGTGAGTATCCTGCCATCTTGCCGACTAAGCTAACCCTTCAGTGTCGCCAAGTAGTCTCCGAAGCCAAGAAGCGCCCTCACCTCAAGGTCATGTGTGGCTTTTCCCGACGATTCGATCAGTCCTACCGCGATGCCCACGCCAAGATGGAGCAGGGTGGCATCGGCCGACCTACAATCATCCGCAGCCAGACCTGCGACAAGCATGACCCGTCGGGTTTCTTTGTGGCCTATGCCGCTTGGTCTGGTGGTGTCTTTGTCGACATGTCTGTACACGACATTGACCTGACCCTGTGGTTCTTTGGCGACGATGTCATTCCCAAGAGTGTTTCCGCTCACGGCGTCCGCGCTGTCCAGCCCGATCTCGGAAAATACAACGACTTTGACAATGCTGTTGGTATCGTCGAGTTCTGGGGCGGCAAGATTGCCTATTACTACTGCTCTCGAATGATGGCCCACGGACAGGAGGATACTACCGAGATCATCGGCACCGAGGGCAAGCTGACCGTCAACGGCAACCCTCAATCCAACCTTGTCAACTACTACCACTCTGGCGGTATCACTCGGGAGGTGCCAGCACACTATTACGGTCGCTTCGAGATGGCGTTTGTGCAAGAGTCCAACGAGTTCGCCGAGGCTTGTCTCGACAACAAGCCTCTGCCCCTGAAGCTGACCAACGCGGTGCGCGCTGTTGAGATTGGCGCTGCGCTACAGGAGGCTCTAGTCAGCGGAAAGCAGATCCGATTTGATGAGATTGGTCGTCGCATTGAGGATCCCAAGCTGTGAGGCTTACCAATTAAAAGTTACAATTCAATGAGTCAATTATCTGTATCTTGAGTCCATTGGTCTTGTAGTGATGAGCGCAATGGAGATGTGTTCCACCCAGTCCTTTGTTGTACATGGTCCAGAAAGTTGAGCACCATTTCTTGGTCTTCCTTTTCGGCAAAGACGCCGCCCCCTGGAGAGTCAGCAAGTGACTTGAAAGCAGGGTACCATGAGATGCCACTTACAAACTGAGAGTGAGTGCCGTGCCGTAAAGAGGGCGTTTTCTGCCCTTGCGTGGGAGCTAGCCAGGGCGATCACCTGGAGGAGATGGTTGCGCACGGTTTGCTGTCTCTGTCAGCCCGTCCCATCGCTTTCGCCCTCGCTATAACTTACTTCGACCCGCTTTCCTTGCCGGATATGCTCCAATACTGACGACGCCACGATTGGCGTGGACATGGCCAGGATGATTTTGGCAATATGGTAGTATTGCAACCCCACGGCTGAATTGTCAGTAAAGCACCAACTCAGGAATAGAGTACAAACCGTGAAATGGAGACAAGACCCAGATGCCTGGCAATAACCGCCCCTCTGTCTTGTCCCTCTTGACTTCGTAGATCGGATTAAAAGCTGGTGGTTTTGCCTCAAACCAGTTGTCCACCTCTTGACGGATCTCCTCCAAGCTCTCCGTTGAACACGGCGTTGCCGACGAAAAGGCGCAGGCTAGAGCCTTTGCTAGCAGAAACACCATCCTGTTGGCGTATGCCGCGTCATCCACGCGTTTAAACACGTCTGACTGGAGGTACGTGTCCAGGTCTGATCTCAGAGGTCGCTGCTTGGTCAACGAGATGTAAATGTCTTGTCGCAGACACAACCAAGCAGCAGCTTCTCCAAGACCACCATTAAAGTCAAACACAGACATGGAGTTGACTATCCTCGAGGTGCCGTTAAGGTGAAGTTCCTTGTCATCCGCTGCAAGAGTCAGTCTTGATCTGAAATTCAGCATGCGACTTACCGTCCATCTCCTCGTATTGTCGTAAGATAGCAATCGCAGCCAGCGTCTCTTCATCAACAGGCCCGTTCTGCTCAGCGACAGCTTCGATCAAGAGGCTCAGACACTTGTCGTAGTACTCGAGTGCCTCTGTCGTTGTATCGGGCATGTTTCGATTCAGGTGTCGTGATGAAAAGGCAAAAACCGCATATCGCAACACCGGAAAGTAGAGTGACCGTCGAGGAACTTCGATTTCAAAATGTCGGCGTAGGTCAGTCGCGTCGGCCTGCCAAGTTAGCCTCTCACCAAGCCCGTCCCAGAGTACTCACCCATAGAGCCATGTTCTCGGTGAAGTTCCTGATGAGGACAGCCTCTCGCATCGTAAACGGCACAGCGGGACGCGATGAAGGTGAGCGTGGAGAAAGGTCAAGCGATGAGCTGTCGCGAAGATGCCGAGCCATCCGTATGCTGCCCCTGGATTCTGAAATCTCCGAGCCCGGTGAAACCATCATGTTTGGAGATGCATTGAAAGCCGGGGAGCCGTTAGTAGGTGCATTGACGGTTGGATGTTCAAAGGTCAATTGCATTGGATCTTGGGTCCTGGTCTCAACAACGGGGTGTCCGGATGGTGTTAGCTTATCCATGACTTCGGCCGACGAACTCACGGTTCATTGTCCCCGGCTTCGTAAATCTGAGACAATTGTGCAGTTTCATCGCAATACTCGACTATCTTGTCAGCTTATTCGCCATTGAAGATTAATACTTACGATTTCTCTCTGGTTGAACCCAGACCTGGCTATCCGAGAATGCATACTCGTCTGTTGAGTCCAGTCCACTCCGGAACCGAACCTGCAACGCCCGGACGCATTCAATGCCTGCCTTCATGCATGATATGCATGAAGGCATGTTCTTGTCACCTGGGCTTGTTAACCCTAAACGTGCAACCTAATGAAGAACTCACATCGAACATGGCGGACTGTACTCATCAGCAGGGCTTTTGTCAGCAGGGGTACCCATACCTCGACAAGCGGTGCTGTTCGATTAGCGGAAGTTGACTTGCAAGAACAGCCAGTCACTTACCATCCGATTGCTACTCGACTCGTTCTTTTCGACGTGCGCTCCCTATCCATCACCACGTCGGAGTTGTCCAGGGATGACTGAGGACCAAGCTCGAAGAGGGAGCAAATGCGGAGAGCTTTTAGCAAATATCACGTGCGGAGTTAGCTTAAATTACCCCGCAGATTGCGGGGAAGTCACTCTCAAGTTATTCCACAAGCTTGACACGACCCAGGTCTGGTGGATCTCAGGCAATCCAGTCAGCTTGATTTACAACTTGTGTGTGAGCCAGTGTAATCAGAAGCATGCAATGATTTTCGGCTGGAAATTAAAAAGTAGACGAGCTAAATTGTTTTCCCGAGGTCTCCCTTTCGAATTAACCTGCCTCTGTGTCTTGTACCGTCAGTCGTCAGGAATTCAGTCATCTTGACATTTCTATGAATTCTAGGTATGGGGTGAATCGAATCAACAGCCTTTGGGGTTTCGGCAGCTGTAGTCAGAAAAGTAATAGAGCCAATTTTCCTGGATGGGACCGATTAGGCAGTCTCATCCGCAACCGTACCAAATGCATTGACAATTACCGAGCCTTCAGAGAGGATGGATAGTTCCGGCCTACTCCTGGTGCAAAGCCGGGTTGTCGCCCTCCTTGGGCATTGGGACAAACAGCCAGGTGACAGCCGTAGCAGCCAAGAGACCGCACAAGACGGGCTGCAAGATCTTGACACCGGCGCTGGATGCGACGAGACCGGTGATGATGGGAAACAGACAACCGCCGAGCTGAGCAAACACAAAGACAAATGACAACGCGGTGGAACGGATCTGGGGAGCAAAGAGCTTGGAGCCGACCGAGATACCCTACTATTGTTAGCCACAATCTCTTCTAGTTAGCGTGACTTACTGTCGCAAAGTAAGGGCCCATGAAAAAGCCTAGCAAACTGATTGCGATAGAAGCCGCAATAATATTCGGCACCCTGCATGGTCAGCAGCAGTCGAAACTCGGATAAACAAACTTACAGCCAGAACAAGAGCTGAAGGGCAATGCTAAGCACAGAAAAGCCAAAAATCATCCTTCGAATCCCAAAGCGATGTACTGGTTCAGCAAGCAACAGTCTTCCAAGCAAAGACCCTCCACTGAAGCCAGCAGGGACATAACCCATACTATTGATATCTCCGTCGCGAACTACAACGAGATACTCAACCACCCATCCGCTGGCAGTAAGAGTTGCACCAAGGAAGAAGAAGAAGAAAAGACTGATGAGCCAGACACTCTTGTTCTCCAGTGCCTCTTTCATTAGGAAGAAGGCATCCTCGTTTCTCGACGCAGGAGTCTGGTCCGCTTCCAGCGTTCGCTCAGTAATCGGCTGCTTTCTCTTGAGTCTCAACGTGTCCCAGAAAGCCACAGCAACAAATGCCACATTAATAACTCCAATTCCAAGTGGGAAGGTATAAAAGAGATACCATCTCGACACGCTTCCAGCAGAAGCAATGCCAGTCGCAACAAAGGGGCCGACAAGGCATCCAGCCATGTACATTGCATGGATAAAAGCAAGCCACCGGTGCGATCCTTTTGTGCCAGCAACAAAAGTGTTGCCGTGTGTATCTTGGTAAGCCTGGCCAAGACTGGCAAGCCAAAAGGTGATGGTGAATAGTGCAAAAGGGGGTTTCCACGCTCGTAGTGCGTGGGCAGCCACTTGCAGGACCGCGCCTAGTGCAAGCATTGAGCCGAGATCAAAGATTTGACACAGATGAGTGTTCGAAAGGGCACCGACAAACCAGCCCATAAAGTTGGCTCCGTAGCTACAACGGTTAGCTTCACTCAGATGCGCGATTCTCTCACACCTACACAGATGACACGATAGCCGTAGTAACTCCATAATCGCGAATGATATGAGGAACCAATGCTCCTACGCTGCCATCGTTGACTCCAGCGACAAAGAACGAAAAGCCGGCGCTTATGATCTTGAGCAACTCTGCCCGGCTGGGCTTATTGGAGTCATTATGCGGTTCAGAGTCGTCTAGTGAGTCTCTGATTGAGGTCTGCGGCTGACTCTGCAGCTCATACGTCACAGGGACGCTGCTCGTCTCGGTCTGCGTGACTGTCGCCATAGTCAAGGTCTCGAGTGCATGATGGGAGTTCAGGAGTCAGATGGCATGGTAACCATGTTCTATTTATCCCACGAGTGGAGAATGCTCGGTTAGACATCGGGTCTGAATTGCAGATCAAGGATTCGGACTGATCAGCTGGATCGCGACAGAAACACTGGACTCGCTAAAGTGGCCGTTCTCCAAAGGGTTGGCGGGGACTCGTTTTCCGTACGGGGCCGAGTCGCAATGTCGGGCCGATGTGGCTAAACCGCGGTAGATGTTCGCTGTTCGGATAACAGGCGAAGTGGGCTTGTCGAGGTAGCTACCCTAGACAAAGACACTCGGAAAAGGGGATGACCACGACTGCACTGGTGCGACGCCATCTGCCGTGGATCAGTATTGCCATCATTGCAAGAATGATATGAAATGAGAAATCTCTTGGTAAATTGACGGGTTGTCTCCACACTGGTAGTATTTGTCTAAGGTCGGAGATCAAGTTGATAGCGTCGAGAATATCCGACGTAAGTCAATAGTTAAGCAGCCAACTGGTAGCGTAATTGACGATCAAACACAAATAATACGCACTCAGAAATGGTCTGGCAGACAAACTTCAGACAATAAACACGGAGGTTTCTTAAGGAAGGTTAACTCTGAGCAGTCAGGCCAACCTCGTATAGACATAAGACGCGCCTGGACGGAAGATGGATCCCATGCTTTGGCAAGCATCCGCCGTCTGCATTGGTGCAGCAATGCTGCCTAGGTACAGATCAAAAACAGTCTAGAACATGATAATAAGCATAACTGTGCGCCCCCACGTAGCGACTCCCATAAGAGGCAACCGGCTGGCTCCTTCAAAGACGCGATTCACATGCCTATGTGACCATATACCCTGAACGGCACAGCCGGTATCACTCCCACAAAATTAGAATCGAGCTACCCCGGTGCTTATGAGCTTATTTTGTGGCCAGGTGAGATCGCGAGGATGCCGCGCGTTATGCCACCAATGTCAGCCTCAGCTTCGCGACCTTCCCCTTGGGGTAGCAATCTGAGTGTGATCGACGGCGTCTTGGCGATGCCGTGGTGCAAGGATCCGATGTCGACATTGCTATTGTTGCTTGCCAAGGTGTACTGAAGCCAATCCTTCAAGACGGATCAAGAGAAAAGAGGAAGGACAGAGCAAAAGCAAGGGTGTCCTGGCGGACTTTTGATCGACTAGTAGACGTTACATTCCCGGTTACATTGGCTGCCTGCGTTATACGATCGGTTGTTGCAGCTGTTGCACGTCAACACAAAATACGATGGCGTGTGACTCGATCTTAAATAGTTGATCGCTGCCACTTCAGTTCTTCAACAACCTCAACTCACCATGGCGGACCAAACGAAAGAGGCGCAGGCCTACAACAAAGGCGTCAAGGGGGGCAGCGAGGAGGAGAGACACACCGACACTGACAGCACCATCGACGCGCAGAACTTTTCCTACTCTGAGGATCGCAAGATTGGCATCACGGGTGCCGTCTTTTTGATCCTGAACAAGATGATAGGAACTGGAAGTAAGTGGTCTGCCGCTCCGATGACGAAGCTAACCCGTTAGTCTTTTCCACTCCCTCCAGCATCTTTGCAGCCACAGGCTCGGTCGGTGTGTGCATCATGCTCTGGATCATCGGAGGCTTCCTCACCTTTTGCGGTCTCAGCGTGTTCCTCGAGTTTGGACTTGCAATCCCCCGATCGGGCGGCGAGAAAAACTACCTCGAGCGTGTATACCGTCGACCTCGATATCTGGCCACCTGCGTTCTGGCCTCTCAGATGATCTTGCTGGGTTTTTCTTCTGGCAACGCGCTTGCTTTCGGTCGATATATCCTCTTTGCATCTGGTAGAGAAATCCCGGACGGCTGGGAGGCTCGTGGAATTGCTGTTGCATGCATCACGTTTGTTGTTTTGCTGCACAGCACCCTGCCGAAATGGGGTATCCGACTATTCAATGTTCTGGGCGTGTTCAAAGTTGTAATTCTTCTGTTCATCGTCTTCGCCGGATTCGCCGCTCTGGCAGGCCATCGTCGCGTGCCAAACCCCCACAACTTTGACCACGCCTTTAGAATCGAAGAGGGAGACGGCTATGGAGGCGGAGGAGCATACGCCTACTCGAATGCCCTTCTGAACATTATCTACAGTTACAAGGGCTGGGAGAATGCCAACTACGTCGTCAGCGAGTTGAAACATCCTCGCAAGACACTCTCTATTGCCGCGCCGATCGCTATTGGTGGTGTTACGATTCTCTACGTCCTAGCTAACGTGGCCTACTTTGCAGCTATCCCAAAGTCTGACCTTGCCAAGTCCGAGGTTATTGTGGCTGGTCTCTTCTTCCGCAACATCTTTGGACAGAGTGCAGCTGCTCGTAGCTTGCCTGCCTTTGTTGCACTGAGCAATCTGGGAAATGTCTTGGCTGTGTCATTTGCTCATGCTCGAGTTAACCAAGAGTTGGCTAAAGAAGGAATGCTGCCGTTCAGTCGCTTCTGGGCTTCGAACAAGCCTTTCACCGCTCCAGCTGCATCTGTAAGTTTTCCGCCATACTGACGAATTTCCACTGACCGCATAGCTCTTCCTGCACTGGATCGTTACTGTCATTATCCTCCTCGCACCACCAGCAGGCCCGGCTTACAACTTCATTGTCAATCTGTATGTCTCCCGCGCCCCTTACCGAACAAATCTGACAAGTCAGGTACACATATCCCGGCGCGTGGATCAACGGCTTCGTCACTGCGGGTCTTATCTACCTTCACTACAAAAAGTCGGAGAACTGGACGTCACCCTGGCACACGTATCTCCCAATATCGGTCATCTACGTCCTCGCCAATATCTTCCTTGCCCTGGTCCCTTTCATCCCACCTGAGGGAGACTTGAACGCGGATGGATACCCGTACTACGTGTTCCCTGTTGTGGGTGTCGGCGTTTTAATCCTGGGAGGCATTTACTGGACGTTCTGGACAAAGATTTTCCCTCGTATTGGTGGCTACAAGGTTGTTGCCGAGCGAAACTTTGATGAGCAGGGCGTTGAGATTGTCAGGTATCGCAAGGTCTCTGTCAAGACTGAATAGAGTAGGTGTCGCCTTAGCTCTTATCCTTCATGATTGAATAGATGGCGTCTGCGGCTTGGCGAACAAACGTAATTCAACACTGCGGTCTGCCTCTTCAACCAATCATCATCGTCCATTGCATTTCTGAATACCCTCATTCCCGTGTTTACTCTTGTCTATCAAACATACGACCTAGCCAATATGAATTCTTTCTCTTCACCGGAATTAAGTGCTTGGTAGGCCCTGCAGCCTAAGTTGGCTTGCTCGTCACATTTAACTCGGAAGCCGAGCTGACTGGCAGGCGGCCGCCAGCGGTCAACACCCTTGTCTCGCCCCCTTAGGGCTGACCAATCACGGAGGCCAGCAGACATCCATCAATTCTAGCGCAACGCCCGAGGATCAGCACTAACTGAATAGGGGATTTCTGTGCCACTCGGTTTTGGAACTTTGTTTTTCGTATTGTACAGCTGAGATGGATATAAAAGGGCAGGGAATGTCATCAATTTTATGAAACAACACTTCTCTTTATCCCTCATTCAAACACAATGGCCGACACTCTTGAATCCCGCGTTGAGGCGTACCGTCAGGCATGGAACTCCGGACAACTGGACCGGCTCATCAGCCACTGGGTAGACGATGGTCTTGATTACTCCGACTACTGTAAGCATTTCCCTGTGGCTGCATGAATGAGTCTGACCTGCCAGTGACCCGAAACCTTCACATGAACAACGACGTGGCAAAGCAGGTCTTTGGCGGCATGCTCTCACTTTGCGGTGACATCGACATGGTCACCCGCAACCTCAGCGGCACGGCAAGAAGTGCGGTATGGGAGGCAGACATCAATTTTACATGTCTTGCCGACTTTCCCGGGTCGCCTTTCAAGAAGGGGGACCGGGCCAAGACGGTTGGTGTGAGTCTGATTGAGTTCAACTCGGAGGGCAAGATTGTCAAGCAGAGCGACTATTACTGCTGGAGCCCGCCGCAGTAGTGGTCTGATCATCTAGGACGGTGATAAATTAGTGTGTCATGATCAATAAAATATATATATTCCAAGTCCCAACTGATCAGTCCCGTGTGCCTTTAAACGAATGATCGTAATGTTCACCGCTCAGGAGCCACTCGACGGACGTTACTCCCGGTCGATTGCTATTAATGATTCGACATTAGATAGCTATGTGACTTTTTCTGTCCCGTTATTGATTGAGGTGGGCTTAAATGAACCGTGGGGAGCGTGCATAGTGACTTGGTTGAGGGCATTCCCATTTTACTTCGTTGCGGGCACGTCAAGACCATGGAGACTGACCCCTTGACTCAACGCCCCGAAGGAAACCTTTCTGTTGATTCCTACAGGCTAGTAAATTGAAGATTATCTACCAATCGGTAGCTTCTTACAGTCTGTATTATTCCAACCCTTAACCAATGAAGGATGCTGTTACGGCCGTGCGTTTCATCCTTGGCTCTCACTGGTACTTTGCTGACCTGACGTAGCTATTTTCATGGTATTATGGATGGGGAGATTATGGGAGAGCCGAACCCTGGGGGAGCTGGCTTGAGGGAGTTCAAAATCATATAAGTCTAGGAAGGGTAACAACCGGCAACGCTTTAACTGAATCTGGAGGATGTGGCCTGCGGGCATCTGATATCATTCCGGCGCTTCTAAATATTCAAGAACAAGTCTCCATCATCCAGCCATGCATGACAACACAATCAGCGTTCAAGTTCTATTACACGATAACACGAACTTGTCTGAGTTCAACAAAGAGTCGTTCATCGACTTCATGTTAAAAACAAAAGATCTGATCAGTCATTTTGGCTGCAGCACCCGGCTTCTCAAAGCCCAGATTGACCAACGACGTCTTGGCAGCATTTACCATCCCGGGAGGACCACACAGCATGATCTTTGAATCCGGCCCAGGAGCTGGAAACCTTTCAGCCATAAGGTTTTGTGTCACGTAGCCGGTGCCGTATGCCCAGTCGCTCGGGGCGTTGTCGAGGAGATAGTAGAGTTTGAAAATCTGCGGGTATCGACGAGCAAAGATTTCGAGTTCTTTTCGGAGGAGAATGTCGTCTTCTGTTCGGTTGGCGTAGATCAGACTGATTTCCGTGAGATCACGGTCGTCTTCACAGATGGCGCGGATGATTTGGAACATGGGAGTAATACCGGTTCCACCAGCCAGCATGCCAATCTTTTTGCAAAGACCACGTTGATACCGCATAGCGCCTTTGGGTCCCCGGAACAGCGCCTCGTCGCCGATTTGGAGGTTGGCCAGGTAGTTCCCTGTCAGTTGTCCATCCGGATAGCATTTGATGACTAGTTCCAAAGTGCCGAGATCAGAGTTGTTGGAGATGGGCGTGTATGATCGATTAACCGACTTGCCATCAATGTCTGCTTTGATGGCGAGATGCTGTCCGATGGGCAGCCCAAGAACTGTCGTGGGAGTGGGCAAGGTGAAAACGAATCGGTAGACGTTGGGAGCAATTTGCTCCTTTTCGGCAAGGGGAAGGGCGTGATATGCTGACGAGTCAAGCCATCCTCGCTGGATTAGAGGATCAGGCTTGACGAGTTTGGGCATCTTTTTATGAGGAGCATAACTCATGAATCCGCCCTCCTCGAAGTGGAGGAGTTTCCAAAGTCTGCTTATCGCCATGGTGCCAGCCACAGTGAAGAGCGCAGAGGCAAGAAGGAACCCCTCAAAGAAACCCAGGCCTGACCGTGACTTTCCAAGCTTGGGGAATGCAGTAAGCACACCAGAGCTCAGTCGGTAAGTCTGATGCAAAGCTACAGCCCCCGAAATGGCGGCTGTGGCCATCACCGCAGTTGATGTGAGACTTCCTCTGACTTTGGGCGGCGTCGCCTTGGGTTGAAGAGTGACGGCTTTGGGTGCTCCTCTCTTCGGAGCCCCTTTGTACTTGCCTACACGATACTCGGCCATGATCTCAAAGGCATCTTCAGAATGGCCGGCGTTGTCAAAGTCTACCGTGGCATCCTTGCCCGCAGCCTCGATGAGAATGTCGGCACCGCCAGGGTGATCGTGGATGTATTTGGTGACATCGTACACTGCGATTGTAAGCGTTGCCCGCCGTGGCTGAGGTCAACATACCTTGGCCCTGAATTATCATCCAGCAGTCATCGCTGGTGTTGTGAACAGCCACCTCTTTGGCGGTGAATTCCATCTTGACGGTGAGGAACCCAGAAGAGAGTGGACAAATGACAAGAGCCGTAATATAAAGCTGAGATTGCAATGCAACCCTGTAGCATTGCCCATCAATTACCCTGTTCAGACATGCCGAGGTTCAAGGTCCTTTCTCGGCCGATAACGCAGGGCCTGCTCCGGAGTGGATCCCGGAATCTCGGAGCGGGCCCGACCCAATGCCGGCCTCCTGATTTGTCTTCCCCTTTGGATACCAATGCCGAAAGATGTGCAGACGGGATTGGCGGAGCCGCATACTTAATCCGACGCGGCGGAATTCGGGTTCTCAATTCATGGTTCAACTTCTCACTTAGTGGAGATCCTTATTTCGACCCGCCGCCCCTTATTTCTTACTCAACGCCGGTCCTGGACCCTGGACGTGGTCTGAGCATCTCCGCCAGGGTCCATTAATCGTCAAATTTGCATGGTCCCTGAGGCAACTTTATCATGCCTCGGTTCATTGGTGGACCAGTATCGGTGAGGATCTGTATTCATAAGGGGTCCTAGCCAGGTTGGTGATTTTGTAGTCACACATCATCATGGCCACCAAACGATTTCATCTTATGGGTCAAGACCCTTCAACGGCACAGGATATTGAGCTGCCCTCATCATTAGACGAGCAGGGCCTCCAGCATTTGGTGGCCTCTCACTTTGCCATTGTTGATCCCAATGGTGAGTCTGACTCTCAAATTCAGGAGATGATCTAACTCAAACAGGAATCGGCTTTGTCACTCAATCTGAGGCCTTGACAACGGTTGCAGATGTCCTCGCAGCTGACGACATTGCCATTACCATCGACGGCAAGGCCGTTCGTGAGGTCCCTGGTCCCAAAGGTCTACCTTTCGTAGGCAATTACTTTGAGGTGTATCCAGATCACCTTGGAAATCACCAACGATTATTCGAGAAATATGGCCCTCTGTTCAAAACCACCAACATGGGCAGCACCATATACCACACAAACGACCCTAAGTTAGCCAGCATTGTCTTTGGCGAGACCGACTTTTTCTCCAAGCGTATCATTGAAGGACACCCACTTTTCCCCATCAAGAACAAGGAAGCTGGTGTTTTTCTTGGAGACACTGACACGCCAGAGTGGAAAGAGGTACACAAATTTCTACCGCCAGCATTGGGTCCCAAGGCTGTGAGACACTATGCGCCGACGATGCAAAAGACCGTGGAGGATGCATTCAAAGTATTCGACGAACTGGATGAGTGCGACGAGGCTTGGAATGTGTATCCCTACATGCTCAAGCTTGGCTCACAGGCTGTCGGAAAACTGGTGTTGGGAATGGACTTTCAACATTTCACGGCTGTCGATGCGCGTCCTCATGAAATGGTCATGAGGATTGCCCAGTCGTTGGAGTTGAACAAGAAGATCACTTCGATGGGAAGCTGGTATCGAAACATGCCTTTTGGAGACCCCCAACGTCTCCGTGACGTTCGCACACGCATGGAGATCATGATGGAGGAGTCTGTAGCGAATGCTTCCAAGGGTGTGGGAGATTTGGATTTGCAAGACGCTGCACTCCAAGCAGAGAACATGGTCGACTATGTCCTTCGTGCAAGTGACAGCAAGGGCAACAAGCTACCAAGGAATCGCATTATGGAGCCTCTGGTTGTTGCTACCGGCGCTGGCTTCACCACAACCAGCTCACTCCTGTCGTGGCTCATCTATGGCCTGGTCATGTATCCCGGCATGCAAGAACGACTTCTTCAAGAGATGGTTGACAATGGGTTTGATCAAGATACACAGATTACGGCCGATCTAACCAACAAACTCACATTCCTCGACAAGTATATCAAAGAAACGCAACGACTACACAACCCGTCATACCAACCAGCACGAACAGCAGCTGTTGACCTGATCTTGCCTGGTGGTTACAAGCTCCCCAAAGACTCCATCGTCATCCCTGCCATTCACCACATCCATAACAACACCAAGATTTGGGACAACCCTGCCCTCTTCGATCCCGACCGCTGGGACACTGAACGGGTCAAGAACAGACCAAACGCATCATATATCCCTTTCGCCACGGGCCCTCGGATGTGTGTCGGGTTCAATTTTGCTCTTCAAGAAGTCAAAGTCTTTTTACCAAAGCTAGTGTATCGGTACAAGTTCAGTCTTGCACAGGACGGTCCTGTCGAGTACGACCCGATGTTCCAGCTGATCCGGCCGAATAATCTGTATGTACGGGCTGAGAGGAGAGTAAAATGGCCGTCAAAAAGCGAGTAGTGTTAACTGGGTTTCGTGATTAATGGCGGGCTGGAAAAGTAGGTGGTTAGTCGTCATGTACTTGGGGATATTGTTTACCGGTTGAGCGAGGTGTACATGAACATCATCCTAATGAAACTAAATATTCCTTGACGAGATAAGGAGTAAGGATCTGAGAGCACATGAGGCTCATTCGGTACCTTTAGGGTTGTGAAGGTGAGACTATGGTTGTGATTAAGAGTAGAGATATAGGTCTAAATGAGAAGAGTTTCTTGGTAATTTACAACATGAATGGCTGATTATTGCCCCTGCTGCCGCAGGATCTTTAGTGCAGAGTCTTTCTCTAACAGCTCTGCTGGATCGCCAACTTCTATTATCCTTCCATCGCCCATCACCACTGCAATGTCAAAGTCAGTGACATGGTCAAGGCGATGCGTAACCTCCACAACAGTTCGGCCGTCCACGGACTCTTTGAGAAATTGTCGAACTTTTGTATCTGTGGCATTGTCGACACTGCTCGTTGGTTCGTCAAGAAGCACAATCTTGGATCGCGAGAGCAAAGCACGTGCCAGACAGAATAATTGACGCTGGCCAACTGAAAAGCCCAACTCATTTAGATTGGCATCAAGCCCTCCACGAGCTTCAATGATCGGCCAAAGAGTTGTCTTTTGCAATGCTTGAATGAGTAGTTCATCGGCCTGTACCACCCCCTCTGGGTCCAGGTTGTGCCTCACAGTCCCAGAAAGATTGACTGGGTCTTGAGGAATGGTGACGAGGTGAGAACGAATATGCTGACGGGGTATTGTAGTGAGGTCCTTGCTGTCGATCCGTATGGTTCCAGCTTGTAGTTCAAGCAGCCGAAGAATGGAGAGAACAAGAGAAGATTTCCCACTGAACAAGATCAGATGACAACTAACAGAGTAGGGAATGCAACCCACCTGCCTGAGCGACCACATATGCAAACCTTTTGTCCCGGTTTTATCACAAGGGACACATCTCGTAGGATCGAAGGCCCTTCATCGCTAACTTTGTTAGATTCGTCTTATCCTCCGGGATCCACCTACCTGTATGCCGCCGTAATGTTGTCGATCTCGATACCACCCTCGGCTGGCCAATCCTGCGGAATCTCCTTTTCGGCCACTTTGTTCTCATTAGGGGTATTGTTGAGAAACGATTTGAGTCTGGCGATTGCCCCAAGTGAAGTTTCTAGCTGCGTCCATTGATCGATAACCGTTGTCAGCGTTTGATTGAACCCTAACAAGTTCACCATTGCCAGTCCAATGGCCCCTTCGCTGGTAGCGCCCTGAATCCGAAGCGCAAGCGTAACAAGGAGTATCGCCATCCCAGCCACAAACAAATCCAGAACAAGTTCTAGCCATCTTTGAATACAAAACATCAAATACAATGGCCTCTGCGATTCACTCAGGAGCTGAAGACCTTCAGCGAGAAACGCATCTGACCATCCGAAAGAACGAACAGTGGGTAGTCCGGAGATAATCTCGGTGAAGTGAGTATAGAGTGGTGACTTGGCTTCCAGATCTAGGAAACGCATCTGACGAGAAGTGCGGAGGTAGTACTTCTGGATAAGATAGAGGGCCAGGAAGGACAGGGGTAGGAAAGCCCCAAAGTAGCTGGCGCCAGACGCGACCACTCCCGTTTGGACCAAGCCGCGTAAAGTTACTACTCATGTTAGATTTTTGCGTCAAACCAGAAGATTCACATACAGTCCATGGTCAAATAGAAAGCCAAAGGGAGAGACTGGTCAATGAGTGTCATGTCTTGGCTAAAGCTGTTAAGAGTTAGCATGGCCCTGCAAAGACAGCATAGACGTACCGGTTCAATATGCTACCACTTTCTGTAGTTGTGAAAAAGTGTAACGGTGCCCTGGAGAGTTAGAAAAGTCACATGGAGTAG
>JABFFE010001209.1:0-15226 GCA_013623625.1 Fusarium setosum
GGCTGCTGTTGAGAAGGCAAAGGCCGAGGAGAGTATGGCCCCTGCGGAGGAAGAGGAGGATCCCATCAGCAATGCAGAAGCACCTGCCGGCAATGCTGAGGCTCCCGCTGATGAACTCGAAGTTCCTGCTGAGGAAGCCATCTCACCAGTCGAGCATGTCCTTGCTCCTGTGCTTGGAGTCTGTCGCCCCGGAGGCCTCGGCCTTTGCCTTCTCAACAGCAGCCTCCACGGGCTGTGTCTCACGCGAAATGATGATCTCTGTCGCAGTCTCAGTAACTTTGACTGTAGCCGTCTCAACAGCAGTTACAGTCTCCACGATGCGCACGACTCGCTCCGAGATGATGGTCTCGGTCTCGGTCTCGCGACGCGGGGGCTGCTGCACATGAACATGTTCATGTACAGCATCAGAGGCCTGGGCTTTCTCGCTCCCAGCGTCGCCAGCGCCACGTGAAGACAGGGTACAGGAAGCGCACGGGTCGACTGACCTTGTTGAAGAGGTAGCCGAGGTTGTGGTGTAGCTATCGGGAGAGGGAGAGGAAGAGCTGTCGGCAACCTCGGGGCTCCTCTCGACCACCTTCTCGTCCTCAACGACTTCAGGTTTTTCCTTGGGAACAATACTCTCCTCAGGGGCAGCCTCCTTCTCCTCAACAGCAGCTTGGCTCTCCTCAGGAACAGTTGCCTCCTCGGCGACAACACTCTCCCTAGGCAAATCAGCCTCAACGCTGCTCTCCTCCTCGACAACAGCCTCCACAGAAGCAGCAACCTGTCTGATCGCCTCTGCTGTCTCTGCCAGCATCCCCTGTGTCACCGTCACAGTTGGCACCTGAACATTCCTCACAACCGTCTGGAACATCCTGGGATCCTGTTGCGGCCCGGGACCTCCTCGAACGGCGAGTAATAGGATCAGAATGCTCAGTAAGCCGATCAAGACATTCTTCTTGTCCTGCATCAGCACACGCGCCGACTCACTTAGTAGTTCTGGCAGCGTCGCGTTTTTCATTGCCTGGCGGCGTTCCTCGCGACGGGCGTGGGCCTCGACGGAAGGTGAGGGTGGTGTTTCGTGCGCGTAGTCTGGGGTACGGGGTGTAGTAGAGGGATAGTTGTGTTCGGTATATTGTTGATCGTTGTGTTCGGGCTGGTGCTCGGAGAAGGATCGCTGTTGTTGCTCGTGATATTCTTCATGTGCTGGAAGGATGTCACCGTAGATTTCCCTGAGTCTCTCCTCATCCCTCCTCTTTTGTTCCTCTTCTTCATTAGAATCAAGAGGGGTTTCGGGAGAGATCGACGGTGCGCGAGTAGATGGTGCACGAATAGATGGCGCACGGGTAGATGGCGCACGAGTAGACGGTGCAGCCCGAGCCTCGGTCTCAACGTTCTCCATTTGGGAGACCTCAGGCTCAGGCTCAGGCTCGAGGCTGGGTCGTGCCTCTTCAGCTTGGCTCCTTTCATGTTCCTCCTTGAGATGCTCATCGAGATCCTTCTCGAGTTCGTCAAAGGACTGCCTCTTGTCGATGTCAATGTGGTCCTCGGTTAAGTCTTTGGTGAGGTCCGCGGCAGGCTCCTCAACGGGCTCTCGCGTGGTATCCGCAGCAGGCTCGTCCACTGGTTCTGTGACATCGACGGTGTGGCTTTCATGATGATCGTTTGTGATGTCATGCAAAGACTCTTCATGATGGTCCTGAGGGATGTCACGAAGGGACTCGTCATGATGAGAATCCTCGTGATGAGAGGCCTCATGGTGCGACGCTTCATGGTGAGACTCTTCGTGATGAGAAATGTCGTGGTGGGACTCATCACGAAGGCTGCGCTCCCCAATATGAGACTCGCCCTCTTCGAGACGGGTCTCACCCTCCTCCAGATGAGAGATGCCCTCCTCAAGGTGTGTTTCGCCTTCATCAAGTTGAGTCTCGCCCTCATCAAGATGCGAATCATGCACATCCTCAAGGCGGCTATCCCGCTCACCACGCCTCCTCGACAGCCGTCCCCTCTCCCGCTCCTCAAACTCTCTCTGCTCCTCCTCCAACCTGGCATATCTTTCCTCCTCTTCAGCCTCTCTCATAGCGAGCTCCCTCTCCTGATCAGCCTCCAGTTGCACAAGCTCGTGCTGTGAAACTGCATCAACAAGCGGCTCAATCTCAACGTCGACACGTTCCATCTCCTTCCAGCAGGCTTCCCAAGCGCCGCCACGGATCAAGCCGTTGCTAGCGTATACCTTGACACGGAAGATCTTGCCTGGGCCAAGCGACTCGTAGCGGATGTCTGAGCGGCATGTCTTGCACCAGTGTGTCTTTTGCACCTGGCTGCGACGGCTTGACCGACGTGTATCGATATCTTCATAATCAGAGTCTTCCTCGTCGCTTTCCGAATCGTCGTCCAGAGTCATCTCGTTGGAGGGGCCAAGGTAGTGACCACACTCGAGGATACGAGCCCGACGCCTCACAGGGAGCTCGAGGGCCTCCAGCAGCCGCTCCTCAAGGATCTCGTAGTCATTCTGAGGGTGGGGCAGCAGGATGCCACGCTCGACAGTGGTATCGCCCATGCGGTCTTGCAGCTGTCGCCAGGCATCACGAATAGTCTTGCAGTCCTGGCTCAGCTCATCCGCCTCTGCATTCTCCAACACATCTCCCCATGGCCATCGCAGGGGTAAAAGCGTAACATGGAGAAGGACAAGAGGCGGTGTGGCTCTCTTAAAGCGCGGTGGCGTCTTCTTGGGCGAGTATTGTTCTGAGAAGCGGGGAGATCCCAGCCGAGACACAGTTGGTAGAGGTGCCCGTCTGCTGGAACGAGGAGAGCCCAGCACAGAAGCTGGAGGCGATGACATCTGCATGGCCTTGACGGAAGAAGGCGATCTAAAGGCTGGTCGTGGGTTGCCTCGAATCGTAGGAACGAACTCGTCGTCTTCCCTCTCGTACTCCGAGATGCCGGAAATGCCAGAGACGCGAGGTGACCCGGCCATCCGGGACATGGCGTCCTGGGCTTTGCGATGATCCGTCTCTGAAACAGACCCCATTGAGCTTCGAGGGCTGCGGTCACTAAACACGTCGTCTTCTTGCTCGTGGTGGGAGCTGTATTCCCCAGCCTCATCCACACCGCTTCGGGCACCCTCCTCGACGGAAGCGTGGCTTCGAGCAGCTACCGACATGTGGGCGTCTGACTGGCGGGCACTACCAGGCTCGGAGTGAGAGATGTAGCCAGTCTCGTCTGTTCCAGAATAGCTGTTCAGCGAGTCTCGCTGGCTGCCGCCTTCGATCTGAGCGACGATGTCCCGAGCAGCTTTCTGAATCAGTGCCTCAGTGCGGCCAGAGTGGCGGCGGTCTGAGTCGTAGGATCCAGAGGAAGCCGAAGAGTTACGTCGAGACTCGGAGCGGTCTGACTCGGTCTCGGAATGGTGTGCTTCGTCTTCCTGGTTCTCGGGGCCTGCCTCTTGGACCTCAGACTCGGCAGCTTTGGCCTTGTCTTCTTCAGCGGGCTCCTCTTCTTTGGGCTCGTCCTCCTTGGGGCCCTCAGCAGAGACAGCAGGCTCTTCGTCCTTGTCTTGTGTGTCGTCTAATGTGGGCACAGGCACTGCGGCCTCAGCCTCAGCCTCGACCTCGGCCTCAACTGGCTTGTCAGGCTCTTCTTCTAACTTCTCGGTTGGCTCCTCTGGCTTGTCTTGTGTGTCGTCGTCCTTTGCCTCAGGCTCGTCGTTGAGCTCAGGCTCAGGCTCTGTGTTGGATGGTTCTTTATCTTCTTCAGGTTCTGGTGTCTCAATGGGTTTGTCGTCTTCCTCTGGGGCTTCAGCCACAGGCTCAGCCTTGGCCTCAGGCGGTGAGTCGGACTTGTCCTCTATGTGGATTTCGCTATCGGGCTGGTTCTCTTTCTCGTGGTCTTGCTCCACTTCCACCTTTGGCTCCTCGTGGCCCTTCTGGTCGTTGTCGTTCATAGGATCGCTCAGGCAGGACGGATCGACGTGAATCTCGAAGTCGAGGTCGTCAGCCCTGTTGCGTCGGGGCATCTGACGGCGGAGGAAAGGTCTAGGTTTCGTATGTGCGCCGCGGGTTTGCAGTAACACACGCACGCAGAAAAAAAGAAAATGGTACGGAAGCAGGAAAAAACGGGAGTGAAGGGTCTTCCCTGGGATCGTGCAGGTATTATTTCGGTCGTCTGGCTTAGGCGCCCGGTGTGTGTGGCATCGGATGGTTGGTCGAGGCCGGTGGGAGAGACCCCAGCTTTGTTTACCCTGGTTGCTGGGTCGACGGACCGCCTTGGACTCTGGACTTGGGTCGGATGAGCCAGTTGGATACCCCCGGTTACAGGATGACGCGACAACGGCGAGGATTTGCAAACGGAAATTGCCTTGATTGAAGAATTGGTTTGAGATTGAGGTCATTTCTTTTTATCGCCCTGGGCTGGATTTCTCCGTCTCGGGGAAGGGATTCATAGCCTTTGCTGCCGGTATTCACAAGCTCTCTGTGCCTAGCGTTGGTGAATGTTTTCGGTGATGTCATCTTTTCGGTTTCCCAAGATCCCTCTGATATGGACAACAAAACGCATGCTATCACCTGCAAGCTTGATCACATTAGGTCATGTTGGATCTTCAGTACCAAAAATTGGTGAATTCCTATTTTGGTAAGACCAGGCTGTTTGCCTAAACATTGCCTTGTGCAATCTCGATCGAGCGGTCTAGGGTAACGTCGGCTCCAAGAAACAGCACCTTGGGTCTGCCCATGTTTCACTTGTCGTCTCCCGCATTCTTCGGTGGCAAGAATAAACGTGGCGAAAAGCTTGTCTCGCGAAGTGACACCTAATCGAATAATAGTGGGCGGTACATGTATCTTATGTGCCGTTACCGAGGATCTATCAAGATCTATTGAGGTGATTGAGTGGAAGAGGGTAGAGACAGAACTTTCAGTTCAAGGAAAAGGAGTTGGGTATATCTGAAAACAATCTACATAATACACTTATAGTTCAAGCACCTCTCAAGTTACGCAGCTTCACCGTTCCAGACCCAACCGTACTTTTCATGAGTCTCGCGCAGCACCTGTATAGCTCTATCATACGCTCGGTTCTTCACCTCCCTCTTGACCACCACATCAGGAACTACACCCCGTTAGTATTGGAACTCGGCAGAAGCCTGTCTATCAACCTAAACTCACCTTCGAGATAGCCGTGGAAAAGCTCCTTCTCATGCATGAGCTCGACTCTCGGCACCTCCCTTCCCCCATCCACCTCGTCCTCTCCATTCACACGCTCCGCAAACTCTGTCTGCTCAGCTACTAGAATGTCAATAGCTGGAACAACAAACAGTATCCGATCCGGTAGTGTCTCTCGTTTCGCGAGCACAGGGCTAAGTCTCGGGTCCTCGAAATGCTTTCCTCGAGCAGGCGCTGCGTATGCATCGAACAGAGGTAAGAAGAGTGCTGCAGGGTCATGCTTAGGCATGGTTTGCGGATGTGGCTTTTCCCAAGGACTGAGGCGAAGATCAATGGCGCCGTAGAATGTGGTGATGGCTTTGATAGCCGTGGGAGAAGGGGCATGGCAGTTTGCCTGCTGTGTAACCGCAACAGCCAGATTCCCTCCGGCTGAGAACCCGCTTGTGGTCATGAGAGTTGAATCTGCACCCCATCGTTCCTCTGCGTTCTCCTGCATCCACATGATGGCGGCGTCGGCATCATCAATGGCTGCTGGAAACGCATGATCAGGCGCAACGCGGTAGTCGACGTCGACCACCACGGCGCCTGTTTCTCTAGCTACACGCTCATCGAATCGAGCGTGACCTTCCGCCAGGCCCCCGATAAAGGCGCCGGAGTGGAAGTTAACATGCAGAGGTCGTTTCGCTCTGCCTTTACCCACGCCGGCGGCCTTGAAAACCAGTGCCCTGACATACCGCCCCGGTGCGATGGGCAGGTACTCGACTGTAAAAGGACGGGAAAAGAGGTAAGGGATAGTTGCGATTGAGTAGGTGATGAAAAGGGCTGGTTGAAAGACGAGGAGTCGCCAGCGTAGGTTCCAAGGGAGGTTGCGCTGGAAGAGAGCCACGAGGGTGGGTCGAAACCACGCGTGTAAGTGATGTATGATGCCGATGATCATTCTTTTAATTCCAAACCGATGTCATTATTGGGGGTTCAATGCTGAGTTCAGTGAGGGGATGTGAAGCTGAAGTTGTTGCTTGAGTTGTCAACCTGAGGTAGTAGCTCGTGTAAGCGGCGCAACATCACGCCGAATCAGAGACAAGGCCCAACATTCCAGTAGTTCTGACCCCCCTGACACTATCCAGAAATTGTATGTATGGTATTATATAGTTACAAATGACATGGCCAATGAGATCTGAGCTTCCCTTTAGCTTAACTTTCATCAACTCTATGCCTTCACCCCAACGTATACATGTTTATCTACTACATTCGTGCAAGGGATCAAACAAGAAGGTACTAAACTTTAATGTCTGTCACATCACATGAGGTATATACCGAGAGTCAAGAACATAGTTTCCGCTTGCTTCCAACTCTATGCAGCACTCCATATTTGGCTTTAAGAGAGTTGGCCAACAAGAATTTACAACTGTGTCCTTTTCATCTCTCAAATAAATCTCCTCCTGGCATTGGCCTGAAACTGGACCATCTGCCTCCTCCAACTATCAGCACATCGACATGGGCCCTGCCAAGGAAGAAACCCGCAGCTTGCTGGCCGGCAGCCGCATGATCCCAGCAAGATGGCGTCCACGCAAGCCCCAGAAGCCCAACTGCCCCCTCCTCAAGATGCCCGTCGACATACTCATCACCATCCTCGAGATGCTCCCCCTGGCCACCCAAGTCATCTTCACGCAGGTCTGCTTCTCCTTGTACGCAGCTCTCCACCGGAGCCATCCAACAGCCTCGAAGCTGTCCCAGGAGGACTACCTTGAATACCTCGGCATCATCTCCCGCGATCTGCCCGTCCACTGGGTTTGCGAGAGGTGCGTCAAGCTTCACCGGCTCTCCCTGAACGACAGGCCCGAATGGCCAGGCCGAGGTTCCTGTCCCAAGGGGAAGCTGGGCTTCACATTCAGCAACCCCGGGGTGGGATGGAGCCTGCGTCTGCCCTACCACCGTCACGTTCAGGTCGCCGTCAAGTTTGCCCGCCTGGCCGGGGACCCAATGCTGCGGTGGTGCTTCCCCAGGAAGCTGCTGAAGCCGCAGTACTCGGCGCCGCGCCAGCACGAGCACCTCACGACCGTGCAGGCCTACCGCCCGAAGCTCGTCGACGGCTGCTACCTCGTCCTGTACACCTGGACCTGCACCAAGAAGGTCGGGAGGATGCTGGCGGAAGACCTTGGGCCGCAGCGAGCCTGCAAGCACCAGTTCTTCTCGGGGGCCGACGTGGCTGCGGATATGAAGCGGCAGACTCCCCCGGCGCCTAACCCCTGGCACAACTTCCGCGTGGCAGCTAGGATGGCGTTTGAGGGGAACGGCAACGAGGGAAGCGGTTCGTGCCCTCATTGTCCGACTGAGTTCGCTGTACATGTGACGTTTTCAAAGGCTAGGATATGGGTGTGGAAGGATCTGGGAACGGGGGGGTCGCCGATGGAGCCGACCTGGAGGCGACTCACGGGGGATTACCATTGGAGACACGAGGCTTCAAGGTCTGAACGTAACGATAAAGACATCCGCACGCGCTATGGGGCTCGTTGAGAGCTCGTGAAGCTCGTCGACAAGCATGGCCTGCCATGTACGTTGGACCTCATGATTGCAACTTGTGGTTGCAGCACTGTTGACCACAGGCTCGGTAGAAGCTAGGTAGGTATATTATGCTAGTCAACTATTTTTTGGATTCCTGATGGCTATTATCTTTTACTGTCATAGTGTTATTGTGAAGTCCCCCCTTATCTCCCCGATACATGTCGATACTGGAGCTTCCTGCTGTAAAATATTCCCACCCGAACCCTCGAATGAACCCGGGACCCTAACTATGATTCGAGGACAACGGCGGATCGAACTCTCCGTTACCTCTTAGACGGCGGATCCAGGTGCCCTGTTGGGTAGTCAACGAGGAAAAAACAGACTTCGTCCAGTCATCTGGCGTGCCTGTTCTATAGACCACGACAATGAATTGTCGGGGGAGTAGGTAAAAGCCACAGCTCCTGGGCAATGAGAACTAGAAAGGGTTAGTGAAAATTATCCCACCGTCGAGAACACGCGCTTCACACACCTCGTGGAACATGGCCTGTGTTTCCCAGGGCGACTCCATATAGGGGACCCGGACTCTCTCTGGATACCAGAGCCTCTGCCGTACCTGTTCGTGTTTAGTAACCTTGGCCGGTATCTCTGCCACAAGGCCTTGTTCAACTAGGTAGCTGACCCCGCTGTGGTCACGCCTCTGGGCCCAAAAGTTGTACAGCCTCCAAGGAACTGTGATGCAGAACACGATCGATTCCCACATGAAGGCGCCCGCACTCGTCTTGATCAGCGATTCTGCACATAAAAGGTCGAGGTTCCTCTGGCATTCGTCGTAGGTGCAGCTCTCATCCATGTTCCAGGCGAAGAAGCCACCGATGCTCCCCCCCGGTGGTGGCATGATGTTCTGGTTAAGGGTATGGAGATTCGAAGTCGTTGGACGCTGGGTGATAAGAGATACTCTTCTCACCAGGTGTCGCAGCTTCCATTCACCAGGTAGGTTTCTGAGAGCCGGGTTGCGTTGAAATGGCTCCCACTCTGGCTCAAAGGCGACGCCGATTGAAAAGCCATGGCCTGCCCAATACTGTTCGCAGTCACCTTGGTCCCACTCCTTCTTTGTCATTGTCAAGACATCAGGCCCTCCTCGACTCTCCTGACCAAACGACCCAGCAACCAGTTGTGAATACTCCCCAGACAGCGATGTGTGGAGGTATTTGAGAATCCGATTGGTTATCACCCGCTTAGATCGGCTCTCCGCCGATAGCCCTTGGTCCAGAGACTCGAGCTCGTCGTCGGGATCATAGTCGCTGAAGCTAGATTCTGAGTCTGCTGTTGTCTCGGAGGAAGAGTCGTCATGAGACTCCTTGACCCAGGATGACCACTCATCGACGCTATCATCGAAGGAGGATTGCGGGGTTATCGACCTTGAGTCTGAGTTGCCCATATTGACGAATTCAGTCATGGTGCCATGGCTCTCATAGCTTGGAAGGGCGTCCATAGTATGAGTCCCGCTACTGACGAATTCAGTCATGGTTGTGCCATGGTTCTCATGCCTTGGAAGGACGTCAACGGTTTGGGTACCTGTACTGACCATCGCCAGCGGGGGGTTGAGTTTCCGTTCGGATGTGCCTATTGCTTCAAGTTAGAAGGCTAACGCTTGAACTGTCGTATTTCAATGAAGCGCACCTGCTTGAAAATACCCGGCCTTGAGCGGCTCCAGGCAGTCTTCGCTGTGATCAAGCCCATTGGCTTTTGAACAGCCTCGAGCCTTGCCCACGACACTCTCCGCCACCATTTGTGAATGGATGGAGGATAGGTCCTCAGCAATTGCCGACAGCTCACTGCTGGCCATATCTACCAGATATAGGTCTTCCTCTGTAGTTCCGCAGCACTCGGGTTCTTTTTCGGCTTTTGATTCGATCCGCTGAAGCCTCTCTATCACCTCCCGGATACACTGCTTCAAGTCTGAATGTGAATCATGGATCGTGTCAAATTCTTGCCAGACCTTGTTGAACGACCGGGACTGTTGTTTGTTGTGACGATCCAGAGCTTCATGAGTAAGACTGCTGATGATTCTATAGATACGTTAGAGTTGATGGGACTGGCCTATAGGTTCTGGAAATGTCAAGTTTCCCTGAATGAGTAGAAGAAGAAAAAAACTTACGTATTCGTTTCAATCATCCATCGCTCTACCTTTCTTCGCCGGTACCGCAGCGACTTTCTGAGATCGATAAGGTCGCAGACGATCGAAACTTTGTGCTTCGTATCTGATGACTGCTGAAACTTCTCCAGGCAGAAGCTCATGCTCACCAGGGCTTTTTGGTACTGTTGGCAGTGTGATTGACCCATGTTGAGGTCCGATTCTTTGGTGATCTCCACCTTCCCAACGCTCCGCAGCAACATATTCCATGAAGTTATTTCCTCCTGGAGCTCCTTGAAGGTGCTCTGTTGCTCTGCAGTGAGAGATTCTTGGATGATTTCATTGACCTGTTTGTACACTCTGGTGGTCAATGCGACCAAAGGCGGGATTGCGAGAGATACAATGCCGAGAGCGAGTTCTGCCATTTTTAGATGCTATGGGGATTCTAGGGCTTTGTGATTGCAATGATGTCGAGAGACGACCTTGGCAGAATGTCAATGCCTGTGTCGTGGCGGGCTCTATACTTGTAATCATTTTCACTTGATCTTGCCAGTCAGACGAGGCTCGGATACCCTCCACGATGAGCTGTCTGCTGCAGAATGAGGGGAATCTGCTCTGCCCTGTGATCTGCCTGCAGTACCGCAGTCGATTTTGCAATTGCTTGGAAAACACCGCCACTTACAAGTATGCGGGAATGCAAGACAACTGCGGGCAGTGCTGATATGTGTCTGTTGTTGATTGATCGTTTCTGCCTCTCCCAACGCTCAGCCGAAAGAGATTCGGCCCAGCAGAGGTAGTGCAGATCAAGGCGAAGTTCCGCAAGGACAGGAGCTTCAATCCCAACATTTCAATTTTGAAAGCGCGGGACCGAGGCGCACTGCGGTTTCTGGGACTGCTTGCTTCCCAGGCCGGACGATGCGGCGAAACTGCATGGGAACATCTCGGCAGCAGAGACTAGTCGTCCGTAGACCATTCATGAGTCTATATAGGTTGTGATCGAGACATATTTACTTGAAAGAAAGAAAGTCAAGGCACACATGGTGTACTGTGAAGAAATTTCTCATGCGAGAGATACTCTCCAGATATTTACGTGGCCTCAAGCGAGAACACTCGGTCCAGACCTGATTACCAGCCGTATCTGAGAAGAACTCACCAGGTATTATCAGAGATGGAATAAATAATAATAAACCGCTCGAGGGGAAGGAAACTGTCTTTGACCAATTGACGCTAGAGCCAGGTGTTCTAAAGACTCTGCGTCTGTAGTGAGGCCATCCACGCAACCTCATGTTGCTCTTCTCCACCTCAATTATAACAGGGCCCAAAACATCTGCACGAGACAGGGTCTCTGACCAGGCGTTACTGGATGTAAGCTTATGATAAAGGCATGGCAGTAGTCAATCTGGTATTTCGGTAACAGCAGCTGACTCTGAGCAGTTGTTGGGCATAACGCACTATTGCTATAACACCAATACCATTTCTTCCCATCCCTCCAGCTACACCACACGACCGTTTCATCCCTCATCCCTCATACCCAATCATTATCTTACACAAGCCACTCAGATCCCAATCGACTCGAATGTCATCCTAATCAATCTCAAACCGCCACTGAAGCAAGAAATCCGTTGACCGTCTTACAACCTGGTCCCTGCAGCTGCAGCCCAGATTAGCGTCCACCGCGGCGCCTCGAGCCGATCGCTCGGGTCGAATTAATTAACCTCATGTAAGTGAAATAGAAAAAAAAATGATTTGGACTCGAACCTCATTCACTCGAAATACAGAGTCGCACGGTGAATAATGAAAAGTTAAATATTGCTCACTGTAACGTTTACACGCTGATGGGTTCCTCATCAGATGGCCTTTCAACCTGGATAGTCCCAAAACCACAAGAGAATAATAGACAAAAAAGATTATCAAGTCCCAAACATAAACAAATGCCAATATGCTTGCTTGTTCCCATCGTAGACCTATATGACCTCCCCATACTATGTTTCCAGAACAACCTCCCCCTCAAGGTAAACGCCATGCCACGCTTTATCAGATTTCCTATCCAAGACTCCATCCGCTTTGCCAAATCAATACAATTTCAGTAAAACAGATTAAACATGTACTAAGAAGGAACGGTTGTTAAAAAAAAAGGGTTCATGTTATGGTTGGGGCCCATTCGACCGATCGCGTTCTCGGTTGTTAGACTCTCGTGTCCCTGGTCGGTGCGTGTCAGTCTGGCCAACTAGGTGATTACTCGGTCCGTGGAAACCGTGCATTTCCTCGTTGACGATACTCAAGTTGCTCTGGCCCAACGACTCGCTTCGCAACCTCCCGCCACTCCCTAGTCGCTGGTGAGTCATCGGAGGGCGAGCAGTGACGCCAGTACCGCCGGTAGATCGCCGTCGTTCATCCGGAGAAAAGGTGGGAGAAAAGCTGGTAGAAGCAGGAGAGCTTGGCAGTTCCGGAACAAAGGATATCGCCTCAAGTTCTGACGGAGGCTGTGGCATCACCCCCGGAGTGCCATCGGAGCCCTCAGATGCATTACTCCATTGCCGAACGTGAGTATAAGTTCCGTAGGAATCGTTGCTCGACCGGTTCCTCGTTGACCCTGTGAGCCTCGAAACCTGGCTGTGCCGCTGTTGACCTGCCGCCGCAGCATTGAAATAATCCTCGTGGTTCCCCATGGCATCAAAGCTGGCATGCCTGCTAGTTCCCGCGCTCCCTGCCACGGCTTGGTAGCCATCCACGCCGGGCGTGGGGCCGTTAGAACTCTGATCCGTGCTCGCGACGCCAAATGGTGAAGTAGTCCCGGAATCGGGGCCGGGGTTCGCTGGTCTCGGGGGAACTATCAACGGGTTTGCGCTCCACTCGTCGACCTCCGAGTCGGCTGTCTTGAATTCCTTCACAGGTGGCCGTGTGCTCTTGGAGTTGGTATTCGACTTATCAGACACCTTTGATGTGCTAACGGCGGCAACAACCTTGTTAAGATGGCGGATGATGATGAAAGCTGCTACCAGGACGATAATCAGGAACGCCACAGAACCGGCGATGATGCCAGCAAGCGCTCCAGTGGAAAGGCCTCCTTTATCATCGTTGCCATTGTCGGCCAGAGTCGCAGTTGGCTGGGTCTTGGAAACGGCCGAGGGGAAAAACTTCATGACGAATTGGTCGTTGTCGCCCCCCGCGTCAACCGTCACCATTCCTGTAGGCTCAGTCGGGGTCTCGACGGTGACGGCGGTCGTTTTGTAAGTTTTGCGAGAACCGTCCTTGGTTGTGGTGACAACCATGGTAGACGTGACGGTTACGGGCTCGGTAGAGTAGCACTGGTTTACGGCGCAGGCCATGCCGTTGGGGCAGCAGCCGTAGCTGAGTGAAGCTGGACAAAGATGCTGGCTCTTGGGGCAGGTGTATGTGTATGACGACCCAGTGGGCGGGATACAAGCATCCGCTGTCTCGCAGACGTAGCCCTCCGGACAGCAGCCACCTACTACATGTAAGTACTTACCCGCTAAAGGGATCTAGGGTTTGGAGAGGACTGACCTCCATAGACGGCATCGCACTGATACCAACTAGCCCTGCCTCCACACGTCGAAGGGCCTTTGGTGGTCGCATAGCAGCTGTCTTTGGCGCAGTCGTAGTTGTCGGGGCAGCATCCACCGCTCAAGCTGGCCGGGCAGAGCTTCAAGCTTGCACCGCACGCTTCATCGCGCCGGCCCAGAACCGCGGGTTGTGTGATTTGCGCCTCCTTCTCGATCCGGTGGACGCCGTCGAGCCTCTTGTAATCGGCCGCCTCAATGCTGACGGCCCATAAAGCAACCATCAGTGAGGCGACACACGAGCGACACCCCCAGTTCCTCATCTTGCGCGACCATGGAACTGAGGGGGATGCGACGTCGAGGAGAGCAGTTTCGCAAAGTCGTGTGGGACGCCGATCATGGACGGAAATGAATGCCAGCCGGGTAAAATTCAGCTGCTCAGAGGGGTCGGCTTATTTGTCGCAAACGCTTGGTAAGTGCTGAAGAAAGTCTTTGGAGGGGCACGGGGCTCGACGAGGTTCGGCTCGGGATGCGATCGCCAAAAGTCAACGATTAAATGCTTGTAATTTTCGCACAAAAAATAATAACCAGAAAGAATGAAAGAAGAGAAGAAAGGAGGATAGAGTCAGCTTGACGCGAGATCCCAAATGTCAGCAATGGAGGCCTTGTAGGCTGGGGAGGGGGGGGTCGAGGGATGCTACGCCACGGGGGAGCAGCAGAGGCTTCGGTCATCCCAGAACTTTGGTCTCGGTAGGGCTGAGCAACAAAGTCCACCGAACCGACGGTGCGGTTCGCTTTGGTTGGACAGTCTACAGTACCCGACCACGCAGCGCAGATTAGAAGTAAGAAATAAGGCCTGTTCAGGCTACTGCCATGGGTCCTGCGTGGAGACTTGAGGCCGAGAATGGATGAGAACGGTGAGAGAGAGAGAGAGACCCAGCCGAAGCCAGAACAACGAGAGACGAGCTGTGAGCAACGAGCACGACACGCGGCTCGTAGTCTTCGGCGGGGTTCAGCCCGAGCTGAAACAGAGCCGAACAACCATTAAATCGGGAGCCGCAAAGGATCAAAGACACCAGAGGCTCAGACATGCGGCATTACATCGCCAGACATTCGCATTCGCCCGAAGGTGCAGAAGTCGCAGCTGTGGCACCTCTGGGATTCGTCAGAGGAACACCGCCCCGACCCTCCATAAACAGAAAGCTCCCCTGTTGCTCTATTCTCATGCCATCCTCCTCAGAGACAGGTGCTGCGTGTCTCACCCCGTCATTGGACAGCGGCATCAATGCTGGCAGCCTTCAGCAGGCCGACGATGCATGGTTCGGGGAAGATGGTGCGCCTGGGTTGCATTGGCGTTGCTGCCGTGGCGGCCATTGAGAGGCCTTGTTCGGCAACCAGTCAGACAAGGCCACAAATCAGAGGTGCCCATTTGGGGACAATGGCAGGTCGGCAAGTGGATGACAGGGTCTTATTCGACAGAGGGGCCGGGAACTTGGGGGCCGAGAACCTCGTGGGGAGAGTCTGTTGTGAGCCAACTGAACCAACCATCTGAACTGCTTCTGGATCCTTCAAGAGCAAGTTGCTTCCACTACAAAACTCTGTTTTTGTTGTTGTGGTTTTTGACCTTATCCAATGCCAAGAGGCAGATTAAGCCAGCCCTGCAAAATAACGTGGTGGTATTAATTTGATATCATACAGCCTAAATAGGCATCCTGCCCGATGGCTTGCATTGCAGCAACTCGAAGCACTAAAAGCTCACCAACTGCATTGCGTTCGCAAAAATCAACACAACTTCAAGCCTCAAAAAAAGCTTCCTATTCAAAATGAACCCATTTCCTCTCGACAAAGATGGTTAAAAGGGCCATCTTTCTCCTTGGCAACCTCCCAATTCCTCCTTTTACCACCATCAGCCAAACACTATCCAACCGAGGTTCAAG
>JABFFE010001211.1:0-45740 GCA_013623625.1 Fusarium setosum
TTAATTACGTTGGGCGGGCGGGCGGCCAGGTAATTAATTAATTGGATGTTCTTGGGGGGAGACGAGGGGCACCGAGGTGCTTCATGTCTTGTATTATGCCAGCTCTGTATTGCCCTCAAGAGGAGCAATGGGAGTGTCGTTGCAAGACAACTTCAGACAATGACGGTGATGGCTTGAACTCCCTAATAAACCTGGAGGCAAGGTAGAGTTGCCCGCTCAGGGGAAGTGAAGCAACAGGTCGACAAGCTTCACCACCAACAACACACTTGGGATGATGGGCAGGGGTAAACGCCCATGGGCCTGCACATCGGCCCTGACAAGCGTGTCACCTTGGCGCCTTGGTTGGACGCCGCCGCGGTAAGTCAAATTGATGAAATTGGTAGCCTGTAGCGCATCTTGGGAGCTGAGCAACAAGCGAGACGCGCTGGGAGGCTCTGTGCAATTGAGCTTGATTTTCGGCGCCAACGTTTCGCTATTTTCCTCTTCCACTTTATTTACAGTCCGTCGCCCGATGAGGCGGCTCCAAGCTTTCCGAGCCGCTTGCGCGGTGGGCTAAAATGCGACGCCGTTGCGTCGTTATGGCGCCTTCTGGGGGGGACTAATTGGCGCCGATTGTCCCTTGCCAATATCAGGGCTGTTGTTAAGCAAGTCTTCTTCAGCTCGTTGAGCTAAGCCTCGGCGGAGAGCAAGTTTGGAAAAAAAAACCTGTCCGGATCAGACTATGAACATCCTGGATTCTGTCCACTCCCGATTCGATTGCTGGTCTTCTGGTATAGTTCGTGAAGCTTCAACAACGGTTTGCATGGACTACCCCGTGTCTTGCCAGGAACCTCTCCGCTTGTCCACGGGTCTTGAACATCAAAGATATTCCATACTTTGCCTGATTCTGCTAAGGAAGGCCCAAATATAGCCCTCTATTATTCCTCCTTCAACTCCTTCATCCAATGACCGTACCAGTGGCTCGGTCCATTCGTGGGGCGTCCTGGGCATGAGTTGGCATGGCCAACGCATCCTCATCCCACCCTCTCCCCAAGCAAGCCTGGCCCTTCACAAGCGTCGTGAGTGGCCGCCTGCTCGTTGAGAAAATCCTCGGATCGACGCGCTGAGTTGGCATCGGGCTGTGTTCTCTCTTACGTTAGTGTCTTTATCAGCACTACACACTCTCTCATCACTCATGTATACGTGGACTTGGTACGTGGCTGGATCTATCACATCAACCTGTCGGTACCAAAACATGCAAGTCATACAAGAGTCCGCAAATCTGGAAAAAAGCAGGCTCATCAATTGAAAGAATCTTTCTTCACTATGGGTCTCCCCTTGACGTAAATGGCCGACAAGGCATAAGTCTGTGCCGCCGCCGTCACCCGTCATCCCATCTCGGCCGCTTCTAGACGCCCAGGTCTAAAATCCATGACCCTGGCCTAGTTGAGCCGGCTCTCTCCACAGTCTTCATGCTTTATGCATCCTGCGGGGACGACATGCGTCTCGCTGCCGACAAAGATGCTCATCACTCTGAAAGTGCTGGTATGCCAGGGCTGAAACAAGATGGTCATGGTTTAAGTCCTTTGGCTCCCGTTTGTCCACGTTGTTGATGCTTAACCCTTGTTCTCAATTGCCTATTCTTCGGATGCCCCGCATTCTTAGTTCTTGCTGCTACGATCTGATGTTGCCGTTTTTGAGATCCTCTGGGGAATCTCTGAAGGGAGAGATGGCCCAAGGGAGATGTGTTTCAATCTTAAACCTCCCACCTCGGCTCATATTGGACTAGATGCGCTTCGGTGTCTACCCCATAGAGACTAAATATATCATGCCACTTTCTCTCACGAAACGAAACTAGATCTTCGGCTTCGCCTTGTCTGGACAGCACGAGTACCCAAGGCTGAAGAGTGGAGATTCGGAAGGAATTGCTTCAACACGGACCTGTCTCTCGACCGTGACCTGAACTGAAAAGAGTCTCTAACCTCCAGCGAGAAGGTGTTGGCTCGAGTTGGCCTGTTCTCTTCCCTCTTCCCGTTCTCACGCTCCGCTGATATCCAAAGGTCGTTTACATCACAATGCTCAGTTCGGAGAATTCATCTATACGCAAAATATGACGTTCTTCAAGTACACACGCGCTAAGGAACCGTTCATCCTATAATCCTTATACATATAATCCATGTACATAGATTCCCGAGGGTCATCCTCCCATGATCCCTGACCCAACGAACCGAACATCTGGGGACCGATAGCCTTCCCTTCCCAGGAACTGACAAACCTTAGCTCTGACCATTAGTAGTATACAACGCCGTTATAAGACAGCAAACAAGCCGGTTCTGGTAAACCGTGAACTCCACCCTTTTAATCCCCCTTCTTGGCTTTTTCTTCCTCTTCTGCGAGCTTCAGGGCCTCCTCGAGAGCCTCCTCATCTTCAGCCCCAAAGTCAGCGTCGTTTTCCTTGTCTTCGACCTTCTTCTTCTCGGCCGGCTTGGTCTCTTTGACAGCCTCTGCCTTTTCGGCATCCTCGGGCTCCTCCACCGGGGCCTTGGTCGACGTCCCTGGAGCCAATGCCCAGTCAATCTCGCCATCAGCTCCATATCGCGTCACGAGCCAATCATTGGCCTTTCTGAAGTGTCCGCAGTCAAAGAAGCCCCTAGAAGCGCTGAGCGGACTGGGGTGCACGCTCTGGAGAACAAGATGTTTCACTCGGTCGATCTTCTGCACTCGCTTACCGGCCGGGGTTCCCCAGGCCATGAAGACAACACCCCTCGTCCTCTTCTGCGCCACTAGGTCAATGACCTTTTGCGTGAAGCGCTCCCAGCCTCGGTTGGAGTGCGAATTGGCCTCGTGAGCCCGAACAGTGAGGCAGGTATTCAGCATGAGCACTCCGCGGTCTGCCCAGGGGGTAAGGAGACCTCCCCTGTTCGGGGGCGGCGCAAAAGTTGGATAGTCCTTCTTGAGCGCAATGTACATGTTCTTGAGGGAGGGCGGCGCTGGGGTCGGAGGTCGCACGGAGAAGGCCAGACCATGGGCCTGATTGTCATTGTGATATGGGTCTTGACCGACAATGACGACTTTGACGGTGTTGAATGGAGTGTGTCGGGACCTGGAAGGCAAAAGTTAGATAGGGTTAGACGGAGAGCAGCAGTAGAGGCTCCCTACCATGAGTAGACATCGTTCTTGGGCGGGAACCATTTGCGGCCAGCAGCCGTCTCGCGGTTCAAGAATCGCTTCAGCTCAAGGAACTCCTTGGAGGTGACTTCGTCCTTGAGGTGAGCCAGCCAGCTGTCATGGAGGGTATCAATCTCAAGCTGCAGAAGTTCTTTCTGCTCTGGAGTGAGAGATGCCAACCACTTGGCCTTGTCGAACCTGACGGCCGGCGCAGCACCACCAGCAGGCTTGGGCGCGGCTCCGAAGAAGGCGGCGATGTTGCCATCAGCCTTGGGCTTCTTGGCGTCAGAGCCGCCAGTTGTCGCATTCGCCTTGCGCTTGAGCGTCGACATAACGAGATGTTGTATGTGGAGACGGAGAGGGGGAGCGGGTCGATGCACGGCGAGTCCTCGGGGTGAGAGAGGTACTCGAGCAGTGAGAGCTCGTAAGGGGGGAATTCTGGGCAATTGGGTCCAAAAATTGACACAATGTCCGAATATCACAAAGAAGCCGTGCACGAACAATGGAGAAGAAGATGAGTTAGGGGGAATTGCCGGGTCGAGTCGAGATTTAATGTGATGAGATGTGATAAGGATGGGTGAATTTTCGAGCTAAAGTGGTGGTGATGCAAGCTCCAGGAGTCGAAGCGAGCGCGCGTTGCGGGAGACGCGGCCAGCTCCCAGCCATTAACGCGTTTCCCGTGACTTTCGCGTTTGGCGAGGCTTGGGACTTTGGTTTATTAGTGGCAGGGCGTTGAAACCAGGTGGCTTTCTGAGTGGTTGGGGCCTGGGATAGCTCGAGCACTAACCAGCCTTCATCGTCATAACGCTCCCATGGCGCCAGGCAGCATCGCGATAGAATGCGAAGCTCAGAGACCTCACAGTTCCAGCACATATGAAGAGGACGCTGGATTTGAAGCTGCTGCCTTGAGTGTTCCAGGCTACCAACCTACTTGACTTGTTCATGCCGTGGCCGAAGATTTTCGTCACAGCCAAACGAGATGATGAGAATCAGAGTCGTGTTTTCATTCATAAATTGTCTACCTAGGAAGACATTGCGTTGCATGCTCGCGTTTGGTGCTGGAGTTTTCCTGCAGGGTTGTCGGCATTATTGAAACCGAACATAGAACCAGTGACTTTTGAGGGCGAGGCTGGGTAAGCTGGGGTAGAGGCATGGATCCTAGGTCGACAACATGACTGCTGGATTCTCCCGTTGGGCCAGAGCTGCAAAAGAAAGTCTCGACAAGATCTTGCTCGACCCTGGGCAAGGTCCATGGAGGCTCTTCCTAACGGGGAGGATGGAGTGTTCCTGCACGGGCTATAGACAGCTCATTAGTCAGCGACGTCGTCACTGCGCTTGTCCAACTTGGGAAGCTAACCCTGAAGCCGCATTACCTCATGTAAGCTCCGACCTGAAATGGACAGCTTGTAACTCCAAGGTTTAATTCAACACCCCGCGACATCAACACCGCAGGCCCGCATCACATAGTCTGCAGGATAGCCATGCTCTGCAGCATAATTGACTCCTTTGGCACTTAGCAGCTGCTGAAAATGCGGCAATCAATCGTCTGGGTTCTCCGTTAGTTGTCCACATTCTGCCTCCGCACACGCGACACCTGGCAAGCTCACTGACCTATTGTTAGTGCTCTCGCAGGCGACCTTCGGAACCGGCACCAACACCAAGTACTACCGCGAGACCTATCAAGACGCCCCTATTCAACGGGGCGGCCAGAATCAACATGTCGCAACTCCGAAAACCGACGTTGTTGTTGACCAGAACCGCCATGACGGCCCGCAACCCGGTAGAACAAGTCCCAATGAGGAGAAGGTGCAGCGATACTGACAGTTTCCAGGTGCGGAACTGGTTAATGCAGCCATGGTTGAATTGAACAAAACGCCGCAACCTTCGCATCGCCGTAAGAGACGGCCCTCAGGCCTCGTCGGAACTGCCTTGCGGTATATCCTCAAAGCTATTCCGTCTGGCCCTGCCACCGCTCCGTCGCATTCCCACGACACTCCAGTTAGCGGCGCTCTCTCGAACGCGATTGACCTCCTCGAGCAAGCTGCGCGGCAAAACAATTCCGATGCCCTCTATTTGCTTGCCGAGATGAACTTCTTTGGCAACTTCAGCCATCCCAGGAACCTCGGTGTCGCTTTCAACCATTATCAACAGCTCGCTAATGTATACGGAAATACAACAGCCCAATACATGTTAGGAATCTATTATTCGACTGGGATCGGTGACGTGGTGGAGCGCGACCAAGCAAAAGCCCTCCTCTACTACACATTTGCCGCCATTCGTGGAAACTCTCGAGCGGAAATGGCAACGGCATTTCGACATCATGCTGGGATCGGAACCACCAGAGACTGTCCAACAGCAGTCAAATACTACAAGAGGGTGGCGGATAAAGCAATTGCCTGGCACAGATCCGGACCTCCTGGTGGCATGGCTTGGGTCCAACAAGCATGGCGCATCTCGGATGACCATGGGGGCATATACGGCGAGGGGGCCAGCGCCTCGAGCGCAGGCATGAACGCTTTCAAGGCCAGTCCCGGATCCGATGCGAACGCAGCTATCGACGATGTGATTGAGTACCTGGATTTGATGTCACAAAAGGGAGACTCCAAGGCATCATATAACCTAGGAAGGATATATTACGAGGGTCAGCGAGGCCTTGACCGAGACGTCGATCTTGCCCGCAAGTACTTTTTCTTGGTAGCATCACGCTACTGGAAGAAGGATGGACGGCTACATGAGAACCTCAAACCTGGCATCGAAAAAATCGCTACAAAGGCGGCAGGTTATCTTGGCCGAATGTACCTGAGGGGCGACGGCGTAGCCCAGAATTTCGAAAGGGCAAGGCTTTGGTTTGAGCGTGGGATTACACAAGGAGATGCCCAGTCTCAGCACGGCCTAGGCCTGATGATGCTTCACGGCTACGGTCAGAAGGAGAATGTGAAGCTGGCCATGGAACTATTCAGGGCCTCTGCAGATCAGGACCATGCGCCAGCCTTGGTCCAGATGGGTCAACTTTATTTGGATCAGGGCGGCCAAGAAGACGTTCGAATTGCTAACAATTACTTTGAACTCGCTGGGAGACACGGCAGCATCGAGGCGCACTATTACATTGCCGAGATGGTCCATCATGGCGTTGGACGCGAGAAGCTTTGCGGCGCCTCCTTGACCTACTACAAGAGTGTTGCTGAGAAGGCTGAGCCCCTGGTCTCGTCCTGGGGCGATGCAAATGACGCATACGAAGCCGGTGACTATGAGCTTGCATTCCTCGAATACCTTCTGGCTGCTGAGCAAGGATATGAAAAGGCGCAAACCAATGTGGCATACATGCTGGACTCGGTGCAGTCTCGCTTCTCCCTGACATCCTGGCTTCAGACGGCGCAGAACCAGAACAGCAGTCTTCTGAAAAACCCGACGCTCGCCCTCGTGTACTGGACTCGATCATCGAGACAGTCTAATGTTGATGCACTCGTCAAGATGGGTGACTACTACTTCCATGGTATCGGCACAGAGCTTGACATTGCCAAGGCTGTTCAGTGCTACACTGGAGCCTCGGACTACTCCCAAAGTGCCCAGGCTCTGTTCAACCTTGGATGGATGCATGAGAACGGCATTGGATTAGTACAGGACTTCCATTTGGCCAAGCGGTATTATGACCATGCCCTGGAGGTGAATGAAGAGGCATACCTACCTGTGACTCTCAGCCTGCTGAAGCTCCGGCTCCGAAGCGCTTGGAATACGTTGACCCATGGACCGATTCACTCGATCCAAGATGAGCCCAGTAAGTCCTACAGGAGAAACAACACCTCTATATCCTTGAAATATTATTATCATATTCTTACACTATTCTTAGAACCCAGGAAGGATCGGTCTCTTTCTGAATGGATTGCCAACTTTCTACAGGATGATGGCCTTGTATACGACGAAGAATTTTATGCGGGCGACGATCTGTACGATGGTGCCCTCGGCGGTGGAGATGGCACTGGCGAAGATGATGGAGTACTGGAGAGTCTTCTTATCGTTGGAATCACCTTTTCGCTTGTATTCCTCCTCTGGTGGCGGCAACGGCTTCAGCAGGCGCATCAGCAGGCAGAGGACGCCCGAAGAAGAGAGCAGGGATTGCCTCCGAACCCGCGGCCTGACAACGCGCGGGAAGGGGCTGATTTCGCCGGCTGGGCAGCGGGAGGTGTAGGTTTGTAGAGCAGATATCGAGACTGGTGGCGTTTCCCTTTTCTGTTACGGGTAGCATTGGAGCGATGGCGTCTTTGGATTCATTTGATACACTAGAATTGCGTGGCAGTCAATGGCAATTTCACTTACAGCGAGTCTTGGTCTTGAGTTGGTATTGAATGTAAGAATAAAGCCCTCATGATGCTGCAGTCAGCCGTTTGGAGTAACAAGATGCTGACATCGGTTGAGGCGACAAGTCAAATATTCCAGGCACTCGATCCCCTAAAAAAATTAATAATAACCATAACTCTCTGGATACCCTCATTTTTTGGTGCCCCAACTCTAAACCGTCGTATTCTACCCCCTCAGCCTGCTCCCAGAGCATCGAGTCAGGCATGCAGCACGACTCGCTCTGAATTCCTGTCTAACAAACAAGTGGGATGATCAGTGGGCGGCCGTCGGGCCTGTGTAACTTGAACGAAGCAGTGGCTTTGAGACGGTGCAGGATGAGACGTTTCAAATATGAGGCTGAGCTCGGAACGGCCAGCGTCCGCGAGGCTTTTGTTATTCCTTTGATTGTGTGCAACACGGACGGGCCAGGTTGGTCATGCTCTGTTTCTGATTCGAATTTCCATCCATGGTGTTGATACTAAAATATCACCAAAGAACTGAAAGCAACCCAAGCTGCCAGCCATAAGCTGAGCGGTCCCTCGACCCCTTCCCAACTCAGCAGTGATAAACAGGGATCTTCCCCATAGGACACGGGAGGTTGGTCCGTCCCTTGGCTGCTTCTCCCTAGCCGCCAGGAGCCAACACATCCCTGCCCTTTCGGGGTCCTTTGCACCTGTGAAACTCGGGATACGCAACACAACCTGCCACAGATCGCCGGCTAAAAGCACGGAGTACAGTTAACAGGAGACCGATTCCCCCCCCCCCTCTCTTTGTGCGGCCGCGCGACCTTGGGTGGACGTGTGTCTATTTCAGAACTTTTGCACATTTGCATCTTTGCGGCAGCTGGATTTCTGCCGTATTAAAACTCTTGTAATTCTCCCTTCGCGTGCGTCCTCTTCATTTTTTTTTCTTGTCAGATTTGCTTAGCCCAAACTATCCCTGCGAAGGGAAACTTTGGCACCTTGGCAACTTGTGGGGGTAACCTTCTAACTCCCGCCCTTGACGACATCACCTGGTTGCCCTGGCGGCGCGCACCTCGTAACTCGGCGGCCACCTCAACAGACCGCACGATAAACTCTCAACATACAATTAAACAAAAATCATGGCGACATTTGTGCGGCGGGCTCTCGGGCGCAGAGCAGACGACGACAGCAACAACGAGATTGAAAGACAGCAATGGGAAGATGACGACGATGTGGTTTGGTGGTATAGCAAGGTAGGCCTACCTGTCTACGTTGCCGTCTTCACGGTTCGGGTGCTAATTCAAATAGGAGGGCTACATTGTCAAGTGGATAATTCTCGGCGTCATTGTCCTTCTCTTCACGCTCTGGGTCGTGGGCGGATACTGGCATGCAAAGAAGAGGATCGCGAAGGGCCTCCGACCTCTGGCATACCACCGAGTAAGTCAACTCTGACACATTCTCTCTCTGCTCCGCCCCCAACCATACTGACCATTCTCCCCCCAGTGCTTCGTGAGTAGACGCATGATGGCCCGCGTCGACCCCAGATACGCCTATCCTCCTCAACCATACTACGCTGGCTATCCGCCACCGGAAGGGTACTACAACAACGGACAGCCCGGCGGATATCCCATGTACAGCATGCCCCCGCCGGTCTATGACCCCTCACGACCGCCCATGTACGAGGGTCCTCCGGAGGGCGGCTCCAAGGTCGACCCGAACCAGGGACAGACGGCACGAGCAGACGGCAGCGGCGGAGACTACCAGGCGCCGCCTGGACCTCCTCCTGCGAGGTAAATCGACAACAGAGGTGGGGGAAAACGCTGGATTGGAAAGGACACGATACGAATATCAGGATACGAATCGAGACGGGGCTGGGCTTCACGAAACATGACGATTAACCGACGGGTCTGCTGGGAGAGTGTCAAATTGAAAGTCAACCCGCTAGCTAGCATAGCAATACCAAGAATAGACACGCATGGACGGTCTGGTGTTTGATAGAATCAGCACCAGGTCTCCTCTACGAAATAAACTAGTAACCAAAACTCCAATCGCCTTGGGTATATGTATGTGCGTGTGTGTGTGTGTGTGTACTACCCCTTATACTCCCTCTAGTCCACGTCCATGGCGTCTGGGTCATCGTCTGTAACGGACACGCTTGTATTAACCGTTTGTTGTTCTTCGTCCATCTTCGGGGCCTCAATCTTTCCCTCTCTTTCCAACCGCTGCTGCTCCCTCATTCGACGCCGCGACTCGATGATGGCTTTGCGCACGCTGTCCTTGTCCTCAGGCACCGTCAGTGACTTGGGATCGCTGTAGAGCACGACCTGCATGCCGGCCAACTCGCCATCGCTATTTGCAAGCACAGAGGGAGGGATGCGGTTTGCGCGGAGATGCTTCTCAATGTCTGGGAGGAAGACTAGCTTGCCCGGATCATCGGTGTCGCTATCGGAGGAGAGCTCGTCGTCAATGTTGTAGATGTAGACTTTGTGCTTAGAATCGTCAAGTTGCATCGAATCATCGGGAACTGCTCGAGTGGAAGAGGAACAAGAAGAAGAAGAGGCGGCAGCGGTGTTGGAAGTTGAGGGCGATGGGTTCGTAGGTTCCTCGACAGGGACGTAGAGTTTGGAGCCACCCTTCTCTGTAAGTGCAGTACTTTGTCAGCTACCGGACCAGAGACAACTTATTGAACTTGGGGATAGTTTAGGTGAAACTTACCAAGGTTGAGCAGGCTCAGGCGCTTAGAAAGGCGCTCATTATCTTGACTGTCTGCCTTTCTCTTGCGCCGCAGCCTCCTCGCCTTGTCTATGCTCCCATCGGTAGTCGCCGGGACGGCGGAGGAGGAGGATGGAGATTGCGCTCCGTGCAACATGATTGTAGTGGTCAATGGGTTCCCCTCTCAGCGCCGACAAGGCCTAAAAAAACGGGAACTTTAACCCCTTCAACATCCAAAAAAAAAATCGAGCGTCGAATCAACGAGCAGGAGAAGGACACCGCAGCCACCCGTGGCGAAGGATGAAACTTTTTGCCTGATGTTGTCGGAATCCGATCGCGTATTCCTACTGGGCTTTATCTGAAGGACTTGCCCACAATGTGGGTGAACATCAATCGCAGAGTGGTCGGCAGGAGCAGCAACAGTTCGGCCTGTCGCGGGATTGCAGCAGCGGGCTTCAGCGGTTGCGATAGCGGTTGCGGGCGTTGGAGTCGGCGCTGTCCGCCCCGGAGCTGGAGCTGGAGGAGGAGCACGGGTGGGCGCGGGCCTTATGTATCCCTCTTGACTCATTCTTGTAGAACTTTCCACTCCGGCTCTCCGCCGGCGCCGCCACCACCAATACCACCGCAGCAACAGCAACACCAACTCGAGCAACTTCTCCTCCACAACCATCACCAAACCCGACTCCCCACAGCCGTCGCTACGATCCCGCGACCGAGGAGGACAACATCTGCGTGCGAGATCTTCAAGACCACGACGAGATTTCCCTTTTTTCTTTCACGTCGGTCTTACTCCAGCGCGACCATGGCTGAGCTCAAGTGGCCTGCTGCGCGCGTGCGCAAGACCTTTCTTGAGTACTTTGAGCAGAGGGGCCACACGATAGGTATGCGATAGTGCGGGCACCACGTCTTGCCACTCCCGATTGCCTCGCAATCTTGCTCAATGCCCTCCATGATATGTCTTTTATGCCAGGATATACTTTTTTATCTCTTCTTTTTGAGCTGCAACAAGTGCTGACAAGAGTTTCTTCTCCCTTCAGTGCCCTCCTCCTCCGTCGTCCCTCACAATGACCCCACCTTGCTCTTCACCAATGCGGGCATGAACCAGTTCAAGCCCATCTTCCTCGGCACCATTGGTAAAACAGATCCCATGGCCAGCCTCAAGGCTGCCGTCGACAGCCAAAAGTGCATCCGCGCGGGTGGCAAGCACAATGATCTCGACGACGTCGGCAAGGACAGCTATCACCACACCTTCTTCGAGATGTTGGGTAACTGGTCTTTCGGCGACTACTTCAAGAAGGAGGCTATCCACTACTCTTGGGAGCTTCTGACCAAGGTTTATGGCCTTGACCCTTCCCGTCTCTACGTCACATACTTCGAGGGCGACGAGAAGCTCAAGCTCGAGCCTGATCTGGAGGCCAAGGAGCTGTGGTTGGCGGTTGGCGTGCCCGAGGACCACATTCTACCCGGCAACATGAAGGATAACTTCTGGGAGATGGGTGACCAAGGCCCTTGCGGTCCCTGCAGTGAGATTCACTACGACAAGATTGGTGGTCGCAATGCCGCCAGCCTCGTCAACATGGATGACCCCATGGTTGTCGAGGTCTGGAACAACGTTTTTATGCAGTATGACAGACAAAAGGATGGCAGCCTCAAGTCTCTCCCCGCTAAGCATATCGACACCGGCATGGGCTACGAACGATTGGTCTCTGCCCTCCAGGATACCGTCTCCAACTACGCCACAGATTGTTTCACTCCTCTTTTCAAGCAGATCGAGGAGGTGACCGGCGCGCGACCGTACAGCGACAAGTACGGCAAGGATGATGTCGACGGTATCGACACCGCCTACCGTGTTGTTGCTGATCACATCCGAACTTTGTCTTTCTCCATTGCTGATGGAGCTGTTCCTAACAACGATGGTCGGGGCTACGTCGTCCGACGTGTCCTGCGACGAGGTGTTCGATATGCCAGGAAGTACTTCAACGCCGATATCGGATCATTCTTCTCCAAGATCCTGCCTGCTCTTGTCGACCAGATGGGTGAGCAATTCCCCGAACTTGTAAAGAAGCAGCAGGATATCAAGGAGATTCTCGACGAGGAGGAGGTTGCTTTTGCACGAACTCTGGACCGCGGTGAGGCTCAGTTCGAGAAATACGCTGCTCAGGCCACCAAGGACGGTTCCAAGAAGCTCGAAGGCGATGTAGTGTGGCGACTGTACGACACTTTCGGTTTCCCTGTGGATCTGACCCGGTTGATGGCGGAGGAGCGAAGCCTCGAGATCGACGATGCCGAGGTTGAGGCTGCTCGCATCAAGGCACGAGAGGCCAGTAAGGCTGTTAAGGAGTCAGTCCAGACTTTCTCCAAACTCAATGTCCATCAAATTGCCGAGCTTGAGCAGCAGCTCAAGGTCGAGCGAACGAACGATGACGCCAAGTTTTTCCATGGCGACAGCAAGGCCAAGGTCCAGCTCATCTACGACGGCAAGTCTTTCCTCAAGTCAACCAAGGACATCCCCGAGAAGACCGCCCTTGGTCTCCTAGTCGACAACACCAACTTCTATGCCGAGTCGGGTGGTCAAGTCGCTGACACTGGACGGATTGTCATTGATGACGTTGCCGAGTTCAAGGTCATGGACGTCCAAAACTATGGTGGCTACATCCTCCACAGCGGTTACATCGAGTACGGCGCTCTATCTTCCGGAGACGAGGTTATTTGCGAGTACGACGAGCTCCGCCGGTCGCCTATCCGAAACAACCACACTGGTACTCATATTCTGAACCACTCGTTGCGGGAAGTACTTGGTGACGAAGTCAACCAGAAGGGCTCGTTGGTGGATAACGAGAAGCTGCGATTTGACTTCTCCCACAAGACCGGTGTCAAGATTGAGGAGCTCAAGAAGATTGAGGACATGTCCAACTCTTACATCCGCCGCAGCTCCAAGGTCTTTGCCAAGGATGTTGATTTGGATCTGGCTCGCCAAATTGAGGGCTGCCGTGCTGTCTTTGGCGAGACTTATCCCAACCCTGTCCGTGTTGTCTCCATCGGCAAGGACATTGACGAGATGCTTGCCGAGCCGCATAACAAGGATTGGCGCCGGTACAGTGTCGAGTTCTGCGGTGGTACCCACGTTGAGCAGACTGGCCTGATCAAGGACCTCATCCTTATCGAGGAGAGCGGCATTGCCAAGGGTATCCGCCGTATTATCGCCTATACTGGCGAGGCGGCGCACCAGGTGCAGCGTGAGGCTGATGAGTTTGCCAAGAAGCTCGACGCTCTCGACAAGCTGCCCTTCGGCCCTGAGAAGGAAGTCCAAGTCAAGGCCGTATCTCAGGATCTCAGCCAGCTTACTATCTCCACCCTGACCAAGGACGAGTTCAACAAGCGATTCCAGAAGATCTCGGCTGCTATTGTGGCGGAGCAGAAGAAGCGACAAAAGGCCGAGGCCAAGACAGCGCTTGACACTGTCCTCAGCCACTTTAAGGCAAATGAGGATGCTAAGTGGTTCGTTGGTCGCCTGCCTATCGGTGCCAACGCCAAGGCCCTGACCGAGGTGGTGAAGCACTTCCAGGGCAAGGATAAGGAGAAGTCTGTCTACATGTTTGGCGGCAGCAAGGAGGAGGGAGCCGTGGTGCACGGTGTCTACGTCGGAACAGTAGGTTTCTCCGCCGAGTCATTTAACGAGATCTTTTGCTAACCTGCTATATAGCACCTTTCCTCTCAGGGCGTCACTGCTGAGCAATGGGCTGCATCAGTATCCGAGGTCATTGGCGGCCGATCAGGAGGCAAGGAGCCCTCACGACAGGGCCAGGGCACCAAGCCCGAGAACCTTGACGAGGGTGTCGAGACTGCGACAAAGTGGCTTAGTGAAAAGTTGAAGCTGTAAAAAAAAAAAACTTGCGCATGTTTTCACTCTCTGCTCTTTGGGAAATCGAGGTCATGTAAATCGGAGCAATTATAGGGATTCGGTCAGACAAAACGGAATGTGATATAGAGCGTTTTATGTGGGCATTTTTTGCCATTCAATGAGTAATGGTAACGAACAAGAGCATAGTTGATAATGCGGTCCATAGAGGGGTATATATTTGTTTATCCATGCAGGATATATCTCTACAATCATAATGTACTTTTTTTTAATGTTACACAGTTACAAGAACGCTGGCATTGCGGTAGTGTGATAGCAAGGGATTCTCCCCGCTGCGCGTCTCGGTGTCCTCGACATATGTCCACCTACGCATGAAGTCGCCGTGGGACATGACACGGGTTAGCTTTCCCGTGATGGCGCGGTAGATGGCTTCGGTGATGCGGAAGTCGGTTGGGAAGAGGATGTCAAAGTAGCCTTGGTGGACCTGGAGATTGTTAGTTCAATGTCATTCACACAGTTATAGACTAAAGTTAACTTACCAGAGGCGTCGTGACGGGTACCATGCGCCGCTGGTACCGCGTCTGGACGACCGGGGCATTCAAGCCCTTGACGGCTTGAGGAAGCCAGTCGAAGTCTGAGGTCAGGAGACGATGACCAGGGAAGTACTTTTCGAGCACGTCAAAGAATTGCATGAGGCGTGTGGGGATGAACTCAGGGTCGGAGAGGTTCGCCGCGAAGGGGACCTTGGTCGAAAGATAGCGCAGGGCGGTATTAGTAGGGTAGGGTTTGGGATAGTTGCCCCCCGTGGCAGCATGGCGGACGCGAAAGTACCGGGCTGCTATAGGATCCAGCTCGTGGACGTAAAACTCGTAAAAGTCGCCGTCGCCGTCGATGAGAACGTGGCCCTGCAAGGGTTCCTCAGTGGCGACGTCATAGCGGATGCCGTCGTGGGAAAAATTGTCAAAGACCTCCATGGCGAGGAAGAAGCAGGGCGACGGGACGTACTGGTCCCAGTCGAAGATGGAGCGGTTGATGATCTCGACCTTGTCGGCGTGGCCGCGGGACGCGGCCGTGGACAGCAGGTGCCTGTTCTGCAGGGCGGCGAGGGAGGACGAAATCTCGATGATGTTGAACCTCGTGCGGGCGTAGACCTGCGGGTCGACCTCGCGGATGTAGTCGAGGATGTTGAGCATGAGGGTGCCGCGGCCGGCGCCCATCTCGTAGATGAGTAGGTCGTGGTAAGGGTAGGTGGTGAGGCGGTAGTTGGAGACGAGGTAGCGGGCGATGGCCTCGCCGTAGTAGGGGCGGAAGAGCTCGGTGGGCGTGTGCCAGAGCTGGCGCGTCGGGTTCTCCCCTTCGCGGTCGTCGAGGACATCCTCGAACTCGGTGTAGCGGCGGCCCAGCTCGGCCTGGAACTCGAGCTCGTCGCGCATCGAGTTGAAATCGAACGGCTCGCCGGGGCTGAAGATGACGGCCTGCTTGGAGAAGTAGCCGTATGAGGGGTTGTATAGACTATCTAGGTATCCAGGTTAGCTATATGCCATGAGTTCGAGGAAAGTACCGTGAGCTTGCCGTCGATAAAGTCCCGGAGCAGCATCTTGACCTTGCGAGGCCGCTCGCTGCGCTGCTTCAGCTCCGCCAGCGAGATGTACGGATACTCTGCAAACTCTGCGGACCGGTCTTGAGGCAGGATGTGCGTCCGCTGCTGCCATCGGCTCTCGTTCTTCTTCATGCCACGATCGCTGGAGCGCCGGGCAACGTAGGAGCGGCTCTGGTGAGGGCCGCGGCTAGGCGGCGTGACGGTGCGCGGGAGGCCATTGCGGGGGTAGGGGGGTTTGCCCTTGCATCCTCGTGGCCGGTGGCGGAAGAGCTGGCGGAAGAGCTGGGCCACAATGGGGGAGTCCATTGTTATGACGGCCTGGATATCGTCGGCATGACCATGGGCGACTTTTCGGTGGTGTTTCGAGATGCCATTGGAGAGTGGGTCTGGGCTTTCGGGTTTACCTCGGGTTGGGAGCTTTGTTAGTAAACCTCTGTAGCTGTGTCGCTCACGTTGGAGACTCGATCGTGTGAAAGGTTTCCTTTTTGGGACATTTGAGTCGTTTGTCGGTTGATTTCGAAGCGAATAGTTTTGTAATTGATAGGATGTGAAACCTATGAGTAACCAGAAAAATGAGAAAACGTTAATGTGGGTTGTAGAACAATTCTGCCCTGAGATCAACGTTTCCAAAGTCTCTCAACTAAATGACCAGAGAATCCTAACGACAGATTATAGCAATAAATTCATGGCATAATCACGAGTTGGAATTCGAGTCAAGCAATATCATGCCATGAACAAGTTTCGAGGTGAGCTTGCACAACGACGCCGATTTTGCTAGGGCTCCGCATGACATCACGGGCGCACGCACCAGGGGTCTCTCACCATTCTAGACTTTTTTTTCGCTTCGTTTAAGCCGCAGCAGGCTAACTAACAATTTCCATCTTTAAGCCTCGGAAACCTCACCACCCAATATATATAAAGGGCAACCACCACCATGCGGTCCTTTTAAAAATTCAAGAAGACCAAAAATTAATAAGAACCCCCCAACATTATTATTCTGGGGGTAAATCATCTAAATGTCCTTGAGCGATCACCCCAAGGCTTACGGCACCGCCGCCGTGGTCTTTGCCTTTACCACCGGCATCCTCGTCACTCTCGGCTTCAAGGACTTTTACCCCGAGCTCGAGAGGCGGTACCAGCGCAAGCGGCGCGCAAACAGCGGAGGATGGCGCCGGTCAAGCCTGTTCTGGGGTCCGCCTCTTACCCTCGAGGACCGCGAGTCTGTGCCGCCATCACCAACACTTTATGATGTTACCCGCAATAGTGTAGCCGATGGCATAGAAGCCACAATCGGCGACACGCCCCTTATCAAGATTGAGTCTTTATCCGAGGCAACGGGTCGGGTCATCATGGCGAAAGCAGAGTTCCTCAACGGCGCCGGTAACAGTCCCAAGGATCGAGTTGCGCTCAACATGATCCGCGAGGCAGAGGCCCAGGGTCTTCTTACACCACATCAAGGCGACACCATCTACGAGGGCACCGTTGGCAGCACGGGGATCTCGCTTGCGACACTCGCGCGCGCAAAGGGCTACCGCGCACATATCTGCATGCCCAGCGACATGGCTCTGGAAAAGTCGGATCTGCTTCTGCATCTGGGTGCTACTGTTGAGCGCGTAACTCCTGCACCTATTACCAGCCCTGATCACTTTGTTAACCTCGCCCGACGCCGCGCTATCGAACATGCCGAAAAGGCCAAGGACGGAAGTAAAGGCTTCTTTGCGAACCAGTTCGAGTCGGAGGCGAATTGGCGGGCGCATTTCAACACCACAGGACCCGAGATCTGGAGGCAGACTAATGGTGACATTGATGCCTTTGTAGCGGGCGCTGGAACAGGCGGGACGGTATCCGGCGTCGCAAAGTATCTCAAGGAAGAGCAGAAAGCATCCAACCTGAAGATTGTCCTCGCCGATCCTCAGGGCAGCGGCCTCTACAATAAGGTCCGCCACGGCGTCATGTACTCGTCCACGGAACGCGAGGGCACCCGTCGCCGGCAGCAAGTCGACACCATGGTCGAGGGCATCGGCATCACCCGCCTCACCGAGAACTTTGAGACGGGCCGCGAGCTCATCGACGACGCGGTCCGGGTCACCGACGCCCAGGCCTGCCACATGGCGCGCTGGCTGGTCGAGCATGACGGCATCTTTATCGGCAGCAGCAGCTCCGTCAATTGCGTCGCCGCGGTTGCGACGGCCATGACGCTACCGCCGGGGAGCCGTGTTGTGACTATTCTGTGCGACTCTGGGACAAGGCATCTCAGCAAGTTCTGGAAGCATATCAAGGAGACGGGGATTGAGGGAGAGGAGGAGGCGACCAACTTGTTCAAGGAGCTAGGGATACCCGAAGAATGATGAGCCATGTTGAATTGTACAATGAGTAAAAAATGTAAATGTCTTATGAAGCCATGACAAATATATGTAGAGCGGCAGGCGTATAAGGAGACAGTAGTGGCTGGCGTCTTTGGAGTCGTTCTTGTCAAAATCATGGGGCGTCTTCGAGGTCTATTTTCACCATTCTCCTACACCTAGCAGGAATTCCCAGCTCCCCATCTTTCTGATCTCGTTTAAAAGCTAAGTTTGTTGATATGGAAAAAAAAAAACAAGAGAGAAAGGTATCGCGCGCCCATAACCTTTCCTTCTTGATACACGTGTAAGTCGCCGCTCCCGGTTCCCGTTAACTCCATGACCCCTCCTGTGTAGTTGCACGCAGATAATATGCTGTCTGCGTAAAAAGAAACGCCGCCTTCACCAACACCTTACGAGAACTGCAACATTCAAAGTGAGCTTCATATCCACACGTGCGAGTTGGGCTCTTCAAAACACATACCTTCCATCGGTGTCCACAATTCATGCACTCGCAAAAGGTCGTCATAGGTTCATCAGCACTTCGCGTCTGAGCCTGTGTGTAGCTGACCTTCTTCTTCTTACAGCGTCCGCACTCCAGGCTGTCGCTGATGCTCTTCTCGGCCATGGGAACCTGCGCCTTCTTCATGTTCTCCTTCTCCAGCTCAATCTCTTTCTTGCGCTGGTCCTCGCTCTTGAGCTCATCGTCCGTCATGGTCACGAACCTGTCTGCCGCAATATCCCCAGACATGACCCGACGACCGAGATCCTTGTTGGACTTGTTCTTGAGGTTGGTGAAGAGCGATCGGATCTTCTTCTTGTAGTCGGGTGTCTCCCCCTTGAGGTGGGTGTAGGCGGCATGCTCAACAGCAACTGCCTTGGAGAGGACGTCGGACTCGGGAACGGTCGATCGGTAAGCCAGGCCGTTGTAGATGAGACCAATACAATGGTTGCGGACGTTGGATTCGGTGCGGTTGATGTCCACCTTATCCGTATCGTACTTGCGCTTCTCAGGGTCGCCTTGGAAGGCCTTCTTGGCACCGCCGGATGACGACGGAGGCGGCGCGGGAGATGACGTCGGAGCAGGTGCTGGCGATCCCATCTTGGCCTTGTGAAGCTTCGAGTTCTTCTCCTGTTCGACGAGTTTCTTCCACTTGGTGACGAGTTCGGCGGCGGCGCGGGCGATCTCCTTGTTGGAATTTGAGCGAAGCTTGCCAACGAAGACACCAGCTCTTGTAGCCTATCGATAGTGAATCACACGAGGTTAGTCAGAAGACTGAAACGGGAAGAGAAACAGAATGTGATGAATCCGTGTACGCCGCAAACACCGCGACAACGGGTCCGAGCCGGACCTCTCCAACGAGGCGCAAACATCTGCAATCACGCATTTGCGCAAGCCCCCCAAACGAGGCCATAAAAAAGGAATCTATCTAATCGTCTGCACCACAGGAAAAAAAATGGCGCAGCTCCTTTTATCTGCTCATCCACATACCCTCAGCATCTCCTCAGTGGGCGAGGCATCCTTCTTGAGCGATTCCAGCAGCTTGATGGCGTTCTCGGGGGGCTCGTTCGCAGCGACGCACTTGGTGAGCGCCTTGACGCGCGAGGCGAGCTCACGTTCATCCATGGACGGCATATTAACGGGGGACGGGCGAAATACGGGCGCACGCAGCGACAGACGAAAAGGAAATGAGGAAAACAACCAAAAACCCGGAGATTTATGAGGAGGGAAGAAAGTTGCACACCACAATTGGGGGGGTCTTCGCTTTCGCAACACCGAACGAGGAAGCGTGATGGTTATCGGCACGTGAGCAGGGGAGTGGTAATTAGCCGGACTTTATCCGGACGGTGGAGGTGGCTGTGGAAGGAAGCTTCGGGGGTGGGATTCGGAAGCCTTCCCGGTCTGGGTAAGAGTAAGGTGGATGACAGCAGCCGTTGAGGTCAACCAAAAGCCGGGGTATTTCCACCGTCATGGAAACCTTATGAGTGAAAGCTCTGAAGTAGTATGGAGATATGTCTTGTTTAAGAACGCGTGTCTTATTTGCCTCTTTCTTCGAGTTGAGCAGGAGGTCATTCCTTGTGCCAGTCAATAGAGGGATGATGTCATATAAATGATTTCCGAATAGCTTCAAAACGTTAGCTCCAGCAGTTCCTTAGTAGTCTACATATACAAATCATGCCCAGAGACTTATATACTTATACATGCTCATGACGCCCTCGCCCGCTTGCTATTACTCTGACTTCCGCCAGCTTCACCATCCTCTTCTTGCTCGCCGTCCTCTTCGACATACTCCTCATCCTCATCCACATCTACCACGTTTCTCCTAGATGTCCGCTTCCGCTTCCCTCCTCCATTTTCAGCAGCTCCTGGCTCCTCAGCTGCAACATTCGCTCTCAGTCGATCCACAGCCGCAGCCATACGCTTACTCCCCTGGGCCTTCTGCCTTGGGGCAAACGCCTCCTTGGCTCCCACTCCCACACCTCCCCCGAAGAACCTCGTGATGTTGCTCTGCGTACCCTCGCGATCACGCTTGTTCATATCCTTGATAACAGGCACGAGGACTTCATCCGTCCTCTCTTTGCTCCAACCAATAGTAGCCATCAGAAACTGCCGTAAGCCTTCCACGTCTGGAACACCCCATTGGAACTGTTCGTTGCTGTCATCCACCTCTGGATGCAGGTACGCATCGTAGACGGCTGGGTTGGGGAAACCTGGGGGCAAGAAGAGCTTGGTGGCCTGCGACTTGCGAAACTTTTTGCGGAAACGAGACGAAGCATCGACTTCCTTAGGCCGGGCTTGTGATTGAACCGCCTTCCACCATTCGCGAAAATTCTCGAGCCCGGACTTACCAGGGAACTCGGAGAGAATCTCAACCGCAGTGACTGGTCCGACTCCAGGTAGACCTTCTGTGTAATCGGAACCAAGAAGCTGGGCAAGCGAGATGAGCTGCTCACGAGACAAGGATAACTCCTTCTCGAGATCGCCTTCTAGATAACACTCAACGAACTTGTTGCTGTTGAACATGTTCTTGTAGACACGTGTACCGCCAAATAGAAAGGTATCCGAGTCATCAGTAACAATGCCGTCAACAAGCCCAAGGCGGACCAGTTCGGCGCATTGCGCTTCAGCCTCCATGGGCGCCGTGATATAAGGGATCCCAAAGAGCCGAAGGAGAGCCTGGCATTCGGTGATCATTACCTGGGTCACCTCGTCGGCGTCTCGACGGTCCTTCTTCTGTTGTGTCCGTAGAGCGCGTAACTCTCTTTCATAATCCTCTTTATTTTGCGCCGCGGACTTGTTGTTGAGTTCACTAGCAAATCGAGCATGCTCTTCGGCTTCCTCGGCCATTTGCGCCATGAGCTCCTCATCACCAGGATCACTGAACTCGTCATACTCAACATCGTCAAAGAGCCCATCGTCTTCGAGCTCAGGGTCCTTGTCCTCTCCGGCTACAGCTAGCGTGCTGAGAGAGGGGACATCCTCAAACACAGGAGAAGGGCTCTTTTCCGCCGCTGCCTCTGTTACTGTGTTTGTCGGCATCACATCCTCAAACTCGGGTTCAGGGGACTCCGATAGTTGAGTTTCCTCTTGTGACAAGTGTTCAGTCTCATGCAAATCCGTAGATTCGGGTTCCTTCTCTTCTGGGTCAGGAGAAGGTTTCTCCGTATCTCTTGAAGCTTGCTCCAGGCTGTCTTCTAGTATTTGCGGTGCGACTGACGCTTCCTTTGTGACCTCCGATTCATCTTGGTCCACATCGATGATAACGGGGTCCTGTTGGGCTGGTTTCTTTGGTGATGGGGGTTTGTCAAGTATCTCAACATCGCTCCCTTCATCTGATGAAGATTCAATCTCAATAAGCTGATCCTGCATTTGCCGACGGTGTAGTCGCTCTTCTTCCTCAGCCGCCAGCCGGTCCGCGGTGTTAATTTCACGCTCCGCATCTTGCTGTCTCTTGAGGGACTCCCGGATATCTGTATCGTCTGCTAACCACGGCGGCAACGGCTTTGGAGCGTCATCTTGTTGTTCTTTCTCAAAGCCGCCTGCCATGTCATCGTCGACATCCACAGGTGATGGAGCTTCTTGCGTCTGTTTCTCCTCTTTCTGTGTTTTCTTCTTGGCAAAAAGAGAGGATCCCCAGTCAAGCTTAGGAAAAGGCAGCGGGCCATCAAATGGGTTCTTCTTGTTTTCAACAGCGGGCACAGGTTGCGATTTCTTCTTCATCCTGGCCTTGGCGAGGACAGTCTGCATGTCATCATCGCTGTCGTTATCGGCAGCATTCTCCCGCTCTTGGCGCTTGGGTACAGCGGCACTTGCCCGGTTGTTGACAACGTGAGCTATCATTGAGCCTCCTTTGGCTGTGATGGGCTTTTGTGCCTCGACAGACTTTTGCGTCCATGTAGGCGCCTCGACCGGTACATCCTCGGATTCGTCGTTGCCATCCGGTGCTTGTCCAACTCCATGTTGGTTTTGTAATGACAGGGCAATTGCCCGGTTGAGATCATCTTCTTCCTCGGGATGCAATGCTTCCTGGGGTGGTTCTTCAAAAAGGTCGCTTGTCTGGCCAAGGTTGCCGCCCACGAAGAGTGATTCTTCGTCCTCAGCAGCAGAATCGTTCCGGTGGCCATCATAGAGCTGCTGGCGCCGCATGGCGATGTCTTGGGCTGCCTGGATGCTGGCGAGTGTTGATGCGGAAGGCTTTGGCAGTCTGTTCAGCCCTTCAATAGGAACATCCTCAAAATCTGCATCGTCGTCCTCGTCTTCATCTTCCTTGGATTGATATTGAACTTGAATCGCGTCCACGTCGATAGGCTTGTGTGCTTCTCCCACGTCTTTGTCCCTACTAACAACGCCCAAAGCCCATCCTCCTTCGGCGCCTTCGTTCTTCACGAGAATATACTCTCTGTTCTTTTCTCCAGCCACTCGAGCATTGATACCAAGAGTCAGATCAGTGCCGGTCATCCCCACCTCAAACATGAGGCGTTGGGTCAAGTGGTTTCTCTCCTTGACTCTTTCAATCTGGAACTTTGAAAATGCCATGCGATCGGGAAACATGTCATCCAGCTGCTCCTTGCTAAGGCCCATTCTCAGTCGACTCCTGAGTCTGGCAGCATTCAAAATGTTATATCGATCCGGGGGCGGGAGACTTTTGAAGAATTCGCCATCAAAGTCGATCTTGCTGAAGTCGTAGAGGTTGATGTCTTCTCCAGCATGAAATTGCCGCGCATATTCCTCCAGTTCTTCTACACTCATGATCCGGGGATCGTCAGGCTTTCCCATTGCAGCGATACCCCCTCCATCAAGGTCGGGCAGATGGTATGCATCCTGCTTGCGAAACGTTCTGCCCTTCTGCCTTTCCTTCTGCGACAAGAGCACTTCATCCTCGTAGACGAGCTGGCTGGCGTCGGGGATCTCTTCCTGCTGTTCCTCCTCTCGGGCAGACACATCGCGATCTCGATCTCGCCGCCTGCGATCTTGTTCCTCTTCGGCAATTCGCTGCATCTGCACCGCCAGTAGCTTGCCGGCCGTTCGAACTGCATCCTCACGACGGCCTTCGCGCCGTCGCTTTCGTAGCTGGATAGTCTGTCTCTTGAGAACTGGCGCGCCGCCATCGAAGACAAAGACCGGCTGGATGCCGAACCAGAGCAGCTTGCATATGCGACGAAAGAAGCCGACGACATGCGAATTGCGCAGGGCGTTTCCTTCTTTGTCGCGCACGGCTTTTAGGAACTGGTAGATCCAGATAGAGGCATCGACTGCGAGGCGCTTGCGATTTAGAGTCGCGAGGTTCGTAGGTCGAGCGCATGGCTGCACGACGGTCCAAAGACCGTTCACACCCATGGTGGGCGATCACCGTGAACTTGGCGGCCAGGCGACTGCAAGCGCTGGGATGGCAGAGGTGCGAGGCCTGGTGGTCAAGGGTTGCGCCCTCGTCTTGCAAGGGCTGTTATCATGGTCTAGCTCGGAATAATTGAGCAAGACCCTCGAGGCCAATGGCGGTAGATATGGTTGTAGAGGAGGAAGATTGAGAAGTCGTGCCGCAGGCTGCCATTGAGCATTCACGCCTCCAGCTACTAAGGTACCCGCGCATAACGTCAGCGTGGGCCTATCGCCGCTAATCCATTGGCGAACCACACTAGCTTTTCGGGCACCTGAATCAACAATGTCTCTTCCCACGTCCTTTTACTACCAAAAGATATCAGCCTGCTATCGCAATCTCTGCTTCAAGACCTTTCCGCCCGTAGAAATGGACCAGGAGGAAGCTCGTCAATACCTTTCAGGTATTTTGAATAAGAATCTCCGTGTCTATACATCGGATGGTCGCCTGTTCTGGGGAGCTCTGAAGTGCACCGACCCTGTATGTTGGTTCTAAGGGCAGGATACCCTGCAGCTGCTTCCGACTGAACAGGTTTCATTTGCTGACTTGGTCACAAAGGATAGAAACATTGTCCTCGCCCACACATACGAGTACCGGCAACCATCGTCTAGGCAGCGAGCTGAGGCAGCCGAGAAGGCGGTTGGTGAGACAGTCAAGGTCGACATGACCTCTCGCTATCTGGGCCTGGTAGTTGTACCGGGACATCACATCGTCAAGATGGAGGTTGAGGAATTTGCTAGTCAGATGCGGAACGAGGCCGTCATTTAATGGAAGAATACGGACATAAATATTAATGGCTAAAAATACAACAAGGCTACTACTAGAGAAAGCGCCCAAACAGCATTTTGCAACCCATCCAGTCAGAAGCGATCCTCAACGCCTCACGCGACCAAAATCGCGTTCCCGTCATTACCAAAGACCATCCTTCAATACTCTCTCACGATATGCAGGATCCATGCCTACACTCCAGCTCAACAGCAGCCACTCTCTCTACGCTGCGACAACTTCCTGTGTGCGTCCGCGAGACTCGCCGTTCAAGCCGCCATCACTGTCCATGATGGAGCCTCGGACATCCTCCTCGTCCTCCTCGTCACTTTCGAGGTCGCGGTCGCGGGCCGTCCAAGAGCTGCCATCATTCAGAGGCACATCCTGGCCAGAGAGATCATGGCCCTCGCTCCTAGCGCGGATGTTATTCCGGCGTCGCTGGGACAGAGTGCGTGCTCGGGTCGAGAGCTTGGAAGAGACGACGGCATTCGAAGTGACCCAGTTGGTGAGAGCATCCTCACAGTCCTGGATGATGGCCTTACTGGCCTCATACCCGTCATAAGCCTGGCGTGTCTCACCGGGAGTGACGGGGGTGTCGTCAATCAATTCAAGCAGATGTTTTCCATAGCCGGCGATAATGGCGACTTTTTCACAGTGCTCGCGTAGGGCATCGAATTGGTAGGTGTAGGCGGCCTTGACCTTTTCGCGGGTAATGTTCGAAAGCTGGGCCTCGGCGACGAGGGACTCGGCCTCAGCTCGCACGAGCTCCTGCTCAAGGACGACAATCTTGGGAGAGTTGGGCTCCTTGTACTTGAGCTGGGCGATCTGGTCGGTGATCTTTTGCTTGCCTATTTTGGCGTTAGTAGTCTGAACCAAAGCGCCTTTAACAATCCAATGGATTCTTACGGTCACGGCTAGGCTGGACCGACGCCTCGATGTTACGGATGCTCTTCATCGTAATCCGGTATTGGTCGTATCGGTCCACGTATTGGTCTTCGAGCTCGCCAATTTCGTAAAGTAGTACACCTAGCTTGTCGGTGACGTCAGACACGTCTTCGTCGCCCGCCTCGCCCCAAATGGAAAGTTGTTGCTGTCGCATTTATTAGTGTTTCGTCTACAGAGTGAGGGTACCGTGGCCATACCGCTACTTCCATACGCTCGCGGGCGACGGTCTCCAAACTCCGCATGACGTTCTTCTCCATCTTGACCAACTGTGAGAGCTTCTTGGCCAGGTCGGGCCCGAAGGCGCCACCGGCATTTCGGCGAAGTGCATGTCCTGCGCGGCAAGCATTCGTTAATCTCGAGGAATTCGTCGCGGGATGAGTGCAGGCTTACCGAAGCTGCCCTTGAAGAGGCGACCGGACTTTGTCGAGGACGGAGGTGGCGGAGGGTTCTGGGGACCAAGGTTAGCTCAGACACCGCGATGCGATGCATACCACATCAGACATACCTGGAGTTGAGAGGCCGTAGGCGCCCGGGTCTGGCGCATAGAATAGGTGCGATGCATGATGATGGTGATGATGCGACAAGCGGTGGAGCTGACAGAAAGGTGTCCAACGAGGCAGGGAACAAATAACACTGGGTGGGGATAAACGTGGGTTGAGGGACAGCTGCAGCGCTCAGGAGCAAGGGTGAGATGTCAGAGAAGGCACGGGAGGATGATCGAGACCGGGCCGCTGGAGAACGTTATATGAGCAGAACCAAAAACCGGGCAAGCCTGATGGTGGTGTTGTTGCTGCGGAGAACAAGATCGTCACCTTTTGACGGGCGAGCTTGTGGCGACGTCATCAAAGCTCCACATCGTCAGAATTGCGACCAAGGCTGAAGTACGACTGGGCGCTAAGTCGAGGTGTACTTGTACATGTGCATCACCAGCTTATAGAGGGAAATGCAGGGAGAAAGGGTACTGTTACTATATCTCAAGCATGTCTCAGGTCGACGTCGTGCAATTGTGCTACGACCCGACAGCCAAGGATCCTTAGCTGTCCATCCGGGAGTGGCCTTCCTTCAGCTGGCTGGCCATCCCGGATGCGGCTCGCAGCCACCATGCTTTGGTCAATTTCAGCGCTAGCCAGTGTCTAAGATGAAGGATGACGAAATTGAAGCATTGCCTTGGGGTCCCTTTGAGCGTTTGTGGGTGGGTGGCAGACTCTGTGCCCCGACAAGACCGACAGGGCATGTTGAGACCGGACGCGGCGGGGTCTCGTGCATTTGGTGTTGATGTCAGTTGTGAAACAGGGTCCTCTCTGATGATGAACACGTCGCCTAAAGAGGCATGGGCCAATTCGGCGAGGCTGAGCTGTGTGCTATTGCATTATTATCTTGGCTGCATTGTGCAGATTTACCAGGTTCGAGAGAAGCCATCCTCATACCAGGGCCCTCGCCAAGGGAGTAGGTATTTTAAGGTACTGATGGTTGGTCTAATATGGGTATCTAGCTGGCTACCTCTTATATCCTGCTTATTTCTAGCCAGACACACGCAATGCTACTTACATACTTCCATGCACTGGTAGACCTGTTTTCGATGTAGGTAGGTAGGTATGTGAGATCGCGACAGCGAGCTATCCGGTGATTCCGACATACTCTGGTCGAGACCATTCCGCGTATTCGTATTTGTTGCTTGACATCATCCTCGAGAATGAGAAGATACCCAATGTAACAACCAAGGGAGCGGGACAAATCGATCGTTTGATTATGTTCTTATTTTGATATTTGAGTCCTCGCTATTATTGAATGCTTCACAAGATGAAAGAGATGATTATGAGCATTCGTCAACGTTGGCTTCTGTACTTGGCGCGTCCTTGAATACTCAGCTAATGCCTTCGGGGATATGCCCTATAAGAAGAATTTTAATCTTTGATTAGAACTCCAACATCAGTCAAAGAAGAAAAAGAAAAAACAGAAAACGATAAAAGCTTCTTGTCTGGTTGAACATTTATTCACATTGTCAATAAGCTAGGGAAAATGGTTGCTCCATCAGGAAAGGCGTGGCACTGGCAATTCGCGCTAAACCCGGCTGGCGAGCGCGCTCCCCTGTCAAGCCCCCTGCGGTCTCCTCTCAACGCGTGTGTTGGACACTCATTCACCACTCGCTTTCATTTCAAACCTCAACGACAACACAACAATCAAACGCACAAGCAGCATTGCGCGCATCGCAAACTCGTCGGATGAAAGGCCTTTTGTGAAGACTGCATTGGATAGGTCGGGCTTATCCGCGCCTTTGACCAGACTAGCTCGCCTTTCAGATCCTGCAGGCTCAAGGCCTTAATTCGGCCACACGCGTTGCCCGTGTCTGACAAACTCGTCCTTCCTTCACCTGCAACTATCGGGAAGACAAACTTGCAGTCTGCATCGGCCTTCCTTCCAACTTTCTTTCACAGAAAGAGAGTGCTTTCTCTGCAGAATGGTGGCAGCTGCAAGTGAGGGGGGGCAATCCTAGAAAACCTTGACAAAGTTGTTAGCCGCAGCCATGGCACCCGACATCGACCATATCAAACGGGTCGAACACATCGACCACATCGACTTGACTCTGGAGTCGAGCGACTCTGAAGGTCACCCCATTCATCACCGGATATCGTCGCAGCTTCCTCTTCGTGCAGACACCACGTCTGCACGATTTGATCTTGACCCTCTCGCTGTCCGCCCAGCCCCAGCCCCAGCCCCTGCCCCAACGAGCAGCGCCCATCACGGTGCTAGCCGCAGAACCATCAGCCCGCCGCCCCTGAGACGTCCTGCGACCAACTCCCCCCAGGGCAGTCGTCCATCAATTGAATCAACGCGCCCGACACACCCCGTCGTCAGGCTGGGGTCAACGGCGCCCACCGTAAGCAGTGGCTCCGACAATGCTCAAGATATGGCAAGGCTATCTGGCGTCGGAGCCCCCAACCCGGGGCCTCGGCAGGTGACGCCGTCCAGTGAACATCATTCCCCCAAACCGAGTCAACAGCTCATGGATACACCCCCAAAATATCAAACCCCTCGAAAGCCAGAATGGGATGTTGTTGGTATCGCTCGTGCCCTCACGACGTTTCGCCAAGACATCAAGGACGGCCATGCCCGGATGACGTCCTACATCATCGAATCCACCAAGGCTACGGAGCGCCGTGTTCTCACGGGCACCGATCTCTTTGCAGGCCTGACCAGCAAACCTGTGCCGGCCGAAAAGGGCGAAACAATGAGAATCAAATTCAAAGTAGTCAACCCCCCAGATCCTCGAAATGATTATACTAATACATCGACACAGGAGCACACTAAACTAAAGAACAATAAACGCGAAGATCACTACCGTGTCGTGCGTATCCAAACAGACGAAGAGCGCGTTCCCCGGTATCGCTTCCATCATGTGGAAATCAAAAAGAACGTCCTCACCCCAAACACTATGTTGACATTTGTCCCTCACTTGCGAGACCTTGAAAGCTCCGAAGAGTCTCAGTATAATGTTTGGTTGCAAGAGCTGGAGGATATCGACCGCAAATCTGGATTCAAGCCGATGAGCCGAGAGGAAAAGGTGCGCGTAACTGTTCGCTCCGAGTTCGCCTCCACTGTCTTGCTCTACCTCGAAGACTGGCTGGACAAGCTCTCGCTCCCTGGCTGTAACAAGTCTACTTTAATTCGCCACATGGCAAGCCGGGAACCCGACGATGCCATCACGCCCCGACAGAAGTCTGACATTCTCAATTCGCACCGCCCAGCCCAATCTACTACCCCGCCCGAGGCCAACCGGGCCGCCGAGATGTTTACCGAAGCTTTTCACCGCGTATTTCACCAGGGGCAACCCCCCACGAAGCAGATTGAGCTACGAGATGTCCTCTTACTTGACGAGTCTGTTGATAGCATCATGGACTCGAAACCGACGGCCAAGGATGGCGCTAACTCCCAGAATGAGAATGAACTTGAGGTGGCCGAATACAATCTGGGAACCTATTGCATCCTTGGGTGCCTCATCTGCTTTAGTCATTCTTGTGAGCATGGAGAGTATGATGCCCAGAATTGCAAGCGCACGGTTTCAATTCTCCCTCGTCTCTCAGATACTCTAAAGCGACGAAGGCGCATCACGCCTGATGGAACCGAGCTCGTCAATGGACACACTCATGGCTCAGGCCCTTGCAAACGAAACTGCTACAAAACAACAACCCATCCTTCGGCGAACCTGGAGCATCGGCCTTGGAATGACGATGATCGCGTCGTCTTGCGCGTCACAATCACAACAGCCGATAGCAGTCGCGTCAAGAGAGACCCATTGTGTCTTGTGGCTCACCTTCTTCAACGCGATTGTTGCGATGTTTTCAACGAATACGAAAGGTTAAGCATCACCCTGCCTCAACCTGAGCCCATCAGTAGGCCACAAATCCGGACCGTGTCTTGGTATGATCGCTTTAAAAAGGCGCTCATCGGCGACTGGGAAAATCACACTGATACACACGAACATCAACGGCGTGAGCTCTCCGAGCCCTGCTCCCACGAAGGGCCATGTACTCTGGAAAGCTGCACTTGCGTCCAACATGGGCTTCTTTGTGAAAAGTTCTGCGGTTGTACGGTGGAGAGTTGTGCGTACAAGTTCACAGGCTGCGCCTGTCATTCGCAAGGCAAAACCTGTCTCTCAAAACAAAAGGATAGGCCTTGCATTTGTGTTCAGCTGAATCGCGAGTGCGACCCAGACCTCTGCGGCAAGTGTGGTGCGCTGGAGAGGGCTGATCCTGAAAATGCTGAGGATGAAATTCTTCATTCCACTGGCTGCCAGAACTGTTCGTTGCAGCGTGGCCGCCCTAAAGGTCTCGCTTTGGGCCAAAGCCAGCTGGAGGGAGTCGGATATGGGCTTTTCACTGTCGAGCCCATTGCGCAAGATGATTTTATCATCGAGTATGTTGGAGAGCTCATTACCCATGACGAGGGAGTCCGGAGAGAAGCAAGGCGAGGTGATGTGTTTGACGAAGAATCCAACATATCGTATGTTTTTACATTGCTAGAAAACGAAGGCATCTGGGTCGACGCTGCCATATACGGTAACCTGAGTCGTTATATTAACCACGCCTCGGAACACGACAAGCGCGGGTGCAACATCACGCCCCGAATTCTCTACGTCAATGGCGAATACCGGATCAAGTTCACCGCTATGCGGGACATTGAAATTGGCGAGGAACTCTTTTTCAACTATGGCGAGAATTTCCCCAACCTGACCAAGAAGCTCCTCGACCATAAGGTGGGAGGGAAGTCTGACCAGGCCAAGAAGCGAGGGCGCCGCGCAAACCGCGCCGATCATGGCGGGGGAGTGGCCAGGAAAGCTCCCAAGGCAGACAAGAAGAAGGGCGCAAAGGGCAAGAAGGCTGCTCGTCTATTTGAAGATGAGGAGTTGACAATGACAGATACGCCCGGCTTCATACCGAAGCCTGCCCGTAAGCGCAAGCGGGGAGTACATGACGATTCGGAAGAGGAGGAGTACCACCCAACAGGAACAGACGCGACAGGGTCTCGTGCGGAGACGCCATCATCAGGTGAATCAGATTTTGGTACGTCCACAAAGGCTCCGGGTAGGCTGCGGAAGCGAACACGGCATCCAAAATCAGGAGCAACTGAACAAGCGGGCAAGCCTCGAGGAGAGCCCAAGACGCGGGGGAAACGAGGCGGGGCCAGACCTGGCAGTGGGAGGCCCAGAAAGTATCCGCGTACCGCGCCGAAGGCCGCTCCAGCGCCGACCCCTGAGCAGCTAGCTCCCTCTCCTCCAGAGCAGGCTCAAATCGTGGTGCCGCCAACTATTCAGCCGGTAGTGACGGCCCGTGGGCTGCTGGGGCCAGAGGGAACGGAGATCGACGATAGCTTGGAGGATATCGATGATAGTAGTGAACTTCCCCAAGCTCCTATGGGACATAGCCAACTGGATGAGGGGGATGAAGACGACGACGATGACGATGACGATCAGGATGTGGTGGTCCGCAGACAGAGGATTCGTCGCCTTCCAGCTAAGCTTCGAGAGGATGGACTATGGGCTAGTGGGAGTCAATGAGGCAAGGAAGCGCCAGGCTAGATAGTTTGTTCGTAGTGGAATAGCGTTGTTGTAAGATAAGTAAAGGATGTTGTATACCTCCTTACCTAATATGCTAGCATGTGGTTTGGGGTCGGTTAGTAATTCATTCATTGGAGGACCGGTATAGATTGAGGCGCCGTGGAGGAAACTAGATGAACTATGTGGTAGATGAGTTACTACCTAGCTATGCTAGCTAATATTTTGGCATATAGTTGATTTGGTTTTTAAGCCCTTGCCTGATAATATTATAGTGGTTGTGAAATGCATCATACTTTAATAAAGTGGTTTGCACAAGCTGCCTAGGTAGGTATGCAAAGCTATCAAGCCACAACTGATGGAGCTAGTGCCTCAGAGCAGGGCCCCACTACGGCCCGCCTCTCCAGCCACAAACGATGACGTTGTCGATTCGAAAGCGACGGAAGCAGGCGCACGACAGCTTGCCAGGCTTGCCAGGCTGAACTGACCACCTTTTCCTTCTCCCTTCCCCTACAAATACAAAAGACCTTGGAACGAGAAGCTCCCTTCTTCCAAACACAAGTCCTCTCTCACATCGACTCTTTTTTTTCGCGTCTATCAGGATCAGAAGCTTCCTCCCTAGCTTCGCTAACCGCCCATTTCTTCACGTCTTGAAGCTCCCTTCGTCGTTTACCCCTCCTCAGCTTCCGCCATCACCATGACGCTCTACTACACTCTCGTATGTGGTTCTATCCCGCCGAGTCGCTCTCATACGCCTTATCTAGGAGCTACACGGATTGCCAAAGGGCCATGTCGCTGATTGTGTGCTCAGGTCTTTATCTTGCTGGTGTTCGAGATGGCGCTGTTCATGCTCCTGATCGTGCCGCTGCCCTTTAGCGTCAAGCGCAAGATCTTTACGTACGTCACACACACCTTGTCCTTTGCAAGCTCCAAGAAAGCTGTAGGCTAACAAGGTACCAGCTTCATCTCCGAGAACCCCATCGTCGCCAAGATACAGTACTGGATGAAGATCACCTTTATCTTTGTCCTGGTCCTCTTCATTGACAGCGTCAACCGAGTCTACCGTGTCCAGCAAGAGCTTGTCGCTGCCTCTGAGCAGACTAAGCAGGGAGGGTATGTTTATACACCGTTCTTGTCTTCCTCTAATACCTGAAGCTTGTCCTGGACACGCTGCTAACAGAGCTTTCCAATTGCAGTGCCGCCGTCATGGGCCACGAACGCCTCGAAGTCCAAGCCCGCAAGTTCTACTCTCAGCGCAACATGTACCTCTGCGGTTTCACCCTGTTCCTGTCGCTCATCCTCAACCGTACCTACGTTATGATCCTGGAGGTGATGCGTCTTGAGGACAAGGTCCGCTCTTACGAGGGTACCAAGGAGAACACCAAGGAGAGCGAGAAGCTGGCTGTCGCCGGCAAGCCCGGCGAGCTCGCCCGCCTCAAGCAGGAGCTCGAGAAGAAGGAGCAGGACCTACAGACTCTCAAGAAGCAGAGCGAGCAGCTGCACAAGAGCTACGACGAGCTCAGCGACAAGTATGCTGCTACTCAGCAGACCGGCGAGGACAAGAAGGGCATTTAAGCAATGTTCTTGATACGCTACTGCTCTTGGAAGAGTTCCGCCTATCCACCGGCTGACACTGGGTTCGACGCTGGTGCCGTTTCTTTTAGGTGGAAGAATAGAGGTTAGGCCTGCGCCTTTAAGGGCACATGGCGTAAATAGCAGGCCAAAGCTATATGTGACGAAGAATGCAAAACGGTGGGTATAACGGGTTACCGGGTCAAGCATTGGCGCAAGTTGATGATTTCGGCGAGTATAGTACCAGGCTATTGACAATTTGAGATTGTATTCAATTTTCGTATAGAACCATGATTGCCAAAGCAATGGATCTATCTTGTGAAGTGATACCTACCATCATAAAGGCCCTGGTATGAGTCTGCCCCTTGTATTCACCCGTGCAACAATGATAACCCAGTGCTTTCACCATATATTGATCAAACTGCCCGGTATATTCCCCAATATACATAATACAGATCTAGTAGTCCGCATCATACTTTTCCGGAAACAAGATACCGTTCGCCATTTCCAAGACTGCCTGCTCGCAATCATCCATAGCCTCATCCTCGTCCCATGGTAACAGGCCCATCGCACGCATGCCGTCGACTCCTCCGGCCTCGCCAACCTCTCGCACGGCCTCCTCCCCTCCCACAGATACATCGCCTGCAGGAGCACCACCAAAGTCAGGACCTGGCTCGCCGAGCAGAAACGCCTTGCGCTGGTGGGCGAGATAGAGCGCATTTGTCTGAGTTAGAGGACAGGCAGGAAGATAGATAATCGCCGTCGTAGGGTGGTCGGGACGGCGAAGACGGTCGAGAGCATATATAGCGTCGCAGTGCCAGACAAGGTAATCGCCCGGAGAGAGTTTGGGGATGGGGATCATGCTCCGGTTGAGCTGGAGGTGAGGGTGGAGGGCGTCGTTGAGTTCCTGTGGGTAAGAGGGCAGGGCGCCCTGTATAATTGATGAGACCGGTTGCTCGAGGGTCCAGTTGTCAGGGGAGAGGAAGTCTGGATGGGATGGCGAGGACTCCATAGGAGCGAAGAATGGGCGGAGAAGGAGATATGCAGTCGTGAGTCGGATAATGGGACAGAGGAGGAGAGTGCCTTTGCCAACGGGGAGATCACTTAGAGCGATCCAGCCCTGGAACATGCGGAACATGCTACATGATCCATCGCCATTATATAGGTCACTCGTCACTTTGAGTCGAGTGCTGCTCTCCCAAGGGTCCCAATCCTCCCATTCGCCGTCCCAGATGCGTTGATATGTTCCCGCCCGGCCATAGCCGTCAGGTTCCCAGCGCTCTACACTCCCGCCATCGACGTAGACGCTGAGAGAGCAGGTCTCATCCTCAGGGTTCCTGATTCTCATGCGGTCGGCGTAGCTGACGGGAAAGTTGGGGCTGACAAGTGCTGTTGGGTCGGACGATCGCCATAGGTTCATGAGGAAACGCTGGGTATAGAGCACGTTTTCATGAGCTCGAGCCTTGATCTGGGCGGGAGACCAGTAGACGCCGTACAGGTGTGGATCATGAGTTGGAAGCCGCTGACCTCGAGGGTCTTCCTTCAAGTACGCATCTGTTTCTGCCTTCCACTGGGTAACTAGATCGTGGGGGATAACATCCCGTATAACAGCGACCCCACGTTCCTTGAGCTGTGATGAAAAGTCCGTGGTTGCCGAAGCGTTCTTGAGATCCTCAAACTGTATCGAGGGGAAGATATCAGGGCCTGCGTCGGCAATGGCGTCGATTTCAGTCCTTAACTTGACTAGCAATCTCGTCCACGAGGCTCGAATTTGTGCTTCCTTGCCAGATATCAAGCATTCCTTGATCCGGGCAAACCGGGCGGGAAGAGGCATGGGTTCAGTGATCTGGGCGAACATGCTACTTGACGGGCCATGTCGATGACCTTTGTGTGCCATGACTGAAACTTTGGACGGCTTCCGGGGGAAACACCAGTATTAGACAATTGATAGAGACCATGCAGAATAAATCTGTAAGGGTAGTCTAAGAGCAGGCTGGAGAATCAGAGCAGAGGATTGGTGATCACGGGTGGGAGTTTCGGTCCGTTACTATCGAGCGAGGCCCGACATGCTGGGCGACTCGTGGGGCATATGTTGGCTTAATATCTGCTGTCTGCATGGCCTGCAGCAACGCATGCCTGTGTGTTGTTGAGCTCTCGACGATGCTATAGGGTCCCAGGGTTCTTAGTTGGACGGGAATTCTTCGGTTGGTATTGTTATTCTTCGGATGTCCATCGCTGTCGCGGGCCGGGCATCCGGTAATTGCCGTTTGAAGTATCTTCAGTTCAAGTTATCACCCAATAAGGCATTCTTGAGGGTTGAGACGATTGGCGTGCATTACGTTGCGTGCCCCGAGCGTCGTGTCAATGGTCAGCTGCCAACATGACAGGGCATTTCCCGGGGATCCGGACGCCATAAGACTGGGAACGGTGTTCCACTGCATGGGTGGTGTAGCTGAGTGAATGTGTACAAGCTATGGGTGGGCTCTCGGCAGAGACTAAGCCTTCAACCGTTTTGATCGACGAAGTGCCGGGCCCTCATGGGCTGTATTCTCGGCCTTTTCAGCTTTGGAATCAGGCTTGCGCTTCGTCGACGATGAGCCCTTGCTCTTCTTCGCTCCCTTGGGCGGTGCCACATCATGCGCTGACTTGGTTTGTTGGACCGCTCCCTTCATCAAAACATATGCAACCTTTTCCACGTCACTTGCTGTTACGTCAAGTCTACCGCGTAAATGGTCGACATTGGAGCACAATGTGCGGTACTCCTTGGCGTTGTACTTGATGGGGTCCTGCTTCCCATGGCAGCATAGCCACCAGAACGCCTCGTCGGCGAAGAAGATGACCCGAGTTGCATCGTGAACGGCCAAGAGCAGGGACGCAGTTGCAGGGCCAATTCCCTTGAGCTTTGTCAAGATGCCGAGGGTTGCTTCAATATCGCCGTCCTTCCGGTAGAGCTCGAGCGCTTGCTTAACAAAATCCTCGGCGTCATCTGGATCATTGGATGAAACGAGTTTCATCAATGTTGGTCTAAACTTGCCGTGACGTCTAAGCGGCTGTCAGCATACCTAGTACGAGAATGATATGCGAAAGCCTTTTGCAGAAATCTTGCATAAGGCCAAGCTTTCGAGACCCATGTACGCGTACTTACAGCTTCCACTCAACAAGCGTTTTGATGTCATCAAGCTTCATTGGGCGTACTTGCTTGCCGGAACTGAAAACCTCCAATGCCTCATTGTAGCGATGCTCATCCAGCTCTTGCAACGTCTTTTGACCAGCTTTTGCTGTATTATTGGCAGTGAGTTAGCATGGGCCTGAATGAAGGGACGACATCGTGCCAACTCGACGTACCACCCTTTGCGTCAGAAATTTCCTTGATGAGGTTTGGATACTGGCCTAGAAGTTGGTTGAACTCGTCAATGGTGATTTTGTCCGCCGAGACGATGCCAGACTTGGAGGCCATTTTGCTCGGAGCAGGGAGAGGAAATGTAGACCACGTTGTCAGCGTAGTACACAAGCCAATGTGCAGCCCAGACAGGGTTCAGATTCAATCCTCGAGATGGACGGTTCAGGGTTCCAAGCGCAAGGATTGGCAGTAGAGGAAGGGCTTCAAGAGCCGAGTGATTGAATTTGCTACTAGTAAAAAAAATTCGTAGAAGAAAAAGCAAGAAGATGAAATTGTCGTTCCGAGATCTTGATGGGAGAATGGTACGTCGATGTGATTAATGAGGTTTGAAGGGGGAAAGTTGCAAAGGTGCTTTTGGAAGCGCGACGCGATTGCCTTAGCCGCACGGTACCTACGCGATGGGAGACTGACATTTGGCTCGCACAACACAAAACTCTGCAACTTCCATCTCTTGTTCAAAATTATTTCATTTCTCATAATTGCATCTCATCGAATAATTCTTGCTAATGGTTCAGAGTCAGGCTACTCATTAATCCTCAACCTTTCCCACGAGCTTCCACAGCTTGTCAAACACATTGCCAGCATCATATTGCTTCTTCAACTCCCTCAGCCTCCTGGCATTTGCCCCAAACGCATTCTCCGCAGACACGGCATCGGTGCTCACATAATTAATGTAGTTGCCAATGCCGTCCTTCAAGCTCGCGTCGTTGTACCCGAGCTCGCGGACGGCCTTTTGGTACTCGCGGTTGAAGTCGCGCACCTTTTGGTCCAGCTCCTCACCCTCCCACTTCCATACGATGCCAATGTTGTAGTAATTGCCCCGCGAGTTGAAGGCGGTCGACTCGATGGGGACGGCCCGGATCTTTTGGTGCGGGGTGCACTCGAGGACGGACATGCTGCCCTTGGCCTTGGGGTTGGCTTCGATGAAGGCCTCGAAGCGGTCGCGGATCGCCTCGGCCGTCGACAGCTTGATGGGGAGGGTGAAGTTGCTGCCGCCAAACATGTATCGGCTGCCCGGGGCGAACAGCTCGTCTCCGGCCCTGTTGATGGCGGGGTATGGCATTGGGCCGGCCTTTTTGATGAACGAGTCCAGCTCGAGGATTGGTGCGTAGTACTTGGGTCCGTCCTCTGCTGCGTTGGGTCCAACGTGAACCATGTTGACGACTATCACGGAGGGTCGAGGGGCGTCTGGATCAGGGCCTGGGGGGGCATGGGACAGGCCAGCGATAAAGGCTTGGGTCCCATCGTTAGTCTCCTCCCACCGGTTGAGGAAATCGACCACGGCTGGGAGCTTGTCCTTGGACAGGATGGTAAGGCCGCCCCAGACGTCGCCCTGCGGGAATGCTCTGCTGGTGAACTGCGTGACCACACCGAAGCTGCTGCCGGCGCCCTGGAGAGCCCAGAAGAGATCCGGGTTCTCCGATTTGGACGCGGTGACGATGCTTCCGTCTGCTAGCACAATTTGGCAAGATACCAGTACGTCAATGGACAGCCCGTAGAGACCGGATAACAGTCCATAGCCTCCGTGGAGAATGAGACCGCCGACGCCAGTATGCGAGACGGTGCCTCCGACAGTCGCCAGCTTATGGACCCAGAGCGCATCGTCGACATCTGCCCAAATACAACCTCCCCCGAAACTGACGGTCTGTGCCTCTGCATCTACCGAGACATCTCTCATGAGGGACAGGTCCAAGACCATGCCCTCTGGAGAGGGAGCGGTGGATGTTTGAGAGGTGCTGTGACCGCCGCCTTTGACGTTGAACTTGATGCCGTTGGATGCTGCGAACTTGACAACTGCGCTCACTTCCTCGACAGATTTAGGCTGGGCTACGGCTGCCTGATTTGTCCAAGTCAGTCGCTGTTTTGGTAAATGTTGCGAAGGTGTGTCAACTCACAGCAGGCTTGATACATGTGAGACTCCATCGTTTGAGACTATCGTCAAAGCCGTCGTCCCCAGGAAGTAGGAGCCGTCCCTTGACCAGTTGGTTTCGCAACGCCGAGAACTTGTCTGCCGCCATGTTGCTTCGATGGATACAACTAGGTGCTTACAGATGGAAACAAAGAAGTGAGACATGCAATGCCCTTTTATATGCACACCAGGTTCCAAGTTCGGCGTGCTCACCTCAGCGTGGCTGGAGCTTTGCCGCCCCATAGATGGGATTCTGGCTGCATTGGCAACATCAGCGCTATCAACAATGCGGGGGGGCATGGTCTCCAGTGTGGTGGAGGGAGATCGAGCCTCTGCCAGTGTGCCAAGAGCTTGGGCCATGGACCATCTCAGACTGGAATGCAGGATGATGGGACGGCGGAAGAGAATAAAACGCCGCCGCTTACACACCAGAGCTTTGTAGCGGACTCGGTGTTTTGACCCAGCTGCATGATGCCAAGTTGTGGATTGATACTGCATTGTTACGTTGTAGTAAAGAAGATAAGTTACTTACAAAATAGCACTTGTCTGGAAAGACGTAGATCGGCTAGGACATCATAGCTTGGAAGCAGGTTGTAGGTATTTGGCTTGACCTTTGATGGGCAGGACCATGTAAGTATCCAAAAGCCCTTCAAATAGAGCTAGAATTCCCGAGTCTACCGCCATGCAGGATCACCTTTCTTGGTCCATTCCCTGATGAATGCCTCCTTGTTAATGGTGGGGCTTTTGCGAAGTTGGAACACATGCTACAGAGGAAACCGACACAACTATGACTTTACCAAGAAGGGAAAGTCGGATTTATAAAATCTCGAAATGCCCGTTTTTTCTCTCATTCAGTCTAGGCCTATATTCTATCAACCCTCCAGAGTCCTCGTTGTGTTGTTGAAAATGCTGCATTTCTCAACCTCGGCCGTTCTGAAGGTACGTACCTCTCTCAGCGTCAAGTCCAAAACGTGCCATGTTCCGGAACGGTCGAGACTCTCTCCATAGGGCTAACGGCGGCGAGCCAGTTGACCGAAAAGAAAAAAAAGCTGCAGGGGGGCCATTTATAGATAACGGGGAGGGGATGGAGCGATAAAAAATGGTGCCCAGCTCCGTTTTCCGTTTTTACGTGAATCCTCCCACTCTTTCAACCATCTTACATCCTGCAACCAACACCGCCAGTCCGCAGAAACACCCAGACCCTTTACACGCTCTCTCTTACACACCGCAACCATGGGTAACGTATGTCAAGAATTTACCAGAGAGGGAAATCCCGTTCGGAAACTAACAAGGGCGGATAACAGGGCGCCAAGGCTCAGCAGAAGCGCGAGCGCAACCAAAAGGACAACAAGGCCGCCAAGTCGCAGCTCAAGGTGGTGAGTCTACAGTGTTTCCCTCTATCTTTTGTTCGTGTCTTTTTTTGCCTGCTGACACCCCTCGGAACAGAACAAGCAGGCTTGCGACATTCAGTGCCAGGTCTGCAAGTCGACCTTTCTCAAGACCACCAAGGCTCCCGCGTACGCCTCTCCTCCCTCTCCAACTCTCTCGGAGTCTTGTCGAACTAACATCTCTCAGTCTCACCGAGCACGCCCTGAACAAGCACAGCAAGACCCTGCCCGAGTGCTTCCCCAACTTTGAACAGTAGTCAGCCCGCCGCCCCTCTAGAACGAAAACGATGGCAACGTCGGCGTCGTAGGAAAAAAAAGACAGATTGGGCAGCATTTTAGCGAAGCGAGGCGTATTTGGTGTGTGTGTGTGTGGTTGTGGCGTGATAGGAGACAAGGGGAAGATAGGAGAGCGAGACCTTTTTTTGACGCAGAGATGATGTGACGGGGACTCACGATGGGAAATGCTTTACATGATGGTTCTTTGTTGATTCGCTTGCCATTCTGGTTTTCGCTTGATTTCACAAATGGGGGAGGGGACCGTAAACTCCCAAGGAGAGGTCCCATGTCTGCCAACTTAATGAGCCTCCACGGCCTTGGGAGACGCCTCGACCGCCGGCGCCGTAGCCTCCTTCTGCTGCTTCGCCCTGGCCTGCTCCTCGCGGATACCGGCCAGGATGTCCGGGTACCAGCGCTCACCGACGTCGGGATGGCTCTTGACGCGGTTACGCAGCGTCGCCTCACCAAGGGTCTTTGCAACACCGCCCGCGCGGAACGTAAACTCGACGTCGTCGATGCGGCCCCCGTTGCGCTCCACGATCCGCCGTCGCTGCTCCCTCACCTCCTCTGGCACAGTTCCCACGCCCACCTTTTCTAGGTCCTCAAACTCTGCGCTCATCCGCACCCCCTGGAAGAAGGGGATGGAGAAGCGGGCGCCCGACCCCGCCGCGGGGGAGAGCACGCGGTGCGTTGTCGAGACACAAACGCCCTGCGTCAGCGCCTCGAGCCCCTGCCCGATGGCCACCACGAGCGTCCCCGGGATGGGCTCGCAGTCGATCCACTCGCCGCGGACGTTCTGCACCTGGAGCCCCCGGTGCGACGTCGCCTGAAGCAGGTAGCTGGTGAGCATGCTGTCCTTGTGCGGGCCCACGCCCTGGCCCTGCGCGTCGTCTGCTCGTCCGAGCTCCGCGAGGTCCGGGTACTTGATGATCTTGAGCTTGTGCTGCTGGTCCTCGTCAAAGTACTTGCCGAAGGCGTCGCGGGGCAGCTCGATGGCCTCGGCGATGAGGGATGTGAAGTAGAGGGAGATGTCGCCCATGCGGCTGATGTAGTCGGCGTACGTGCTGCGGAACCCGGGGAGCGACTCCTCGGCGGGCCACTGGTTGGGCGCCATCAGATTCCTGTACGGAGGCGATCCGGGCTCGGGGATGGGGTGCTCCGTGGATAGGTCGATCTGCTCACGGTGGTCGACCTCTCCGGCCGTGATCTCGGCCGAGAGGCGGGAGTAGCCCAGGAACGAGGGGGCGTTTTTCATCTCAATCTTGAGTCTTGAATGTGTGAGTTAGCGTGAGGAATAGTTGGGAAACTTGAGAGAGTTTCTTACTTTTCCTCTTCGGGGATATCAAAGAATTCCTTGCCGAGTTGAATGACTTGTTGGAATAGCCCATCGGGGATGCCAACGTTCTTGAGATAGAGGAAGCCAACCTCCATCAGGGCATGGCGGAGTTCCTTGAGGAACTGAGGCTTGGTAGCTGGGTCTCTAGCCGCAGCCAGGTCCAGAATTGGGATGGACGTAAATGACATGACGAGGTCTGTCTCTCTGTCAATGGCAGACAAGGTATAGTACCGATACAGTTAAATCAGTGAAGGATCGACAGCGGGTAAAAGAGCTTAAAACGACAGCTCAATAGGATGTCAAATGACAAGCAATTTGATTTGTAACTTTGGTATCTTTCTCTTCTCTCTTCCCTCGTACATAAAAGGCAGATAGCCAACGAGATGAATTGCCCACCACCTCATCATGCCATGGCGCAATTGGTCCACCAGCACACACCTTTTTCCTCCTCCTCCCCGTGTCTCCCCGCATCTGCAACGACAACCGACCCGGCCGATGAATGCCGGGTGGCGTTTGGTTGGTGATTGCCTCCATACGGCGGATCCAGCTTGGTGCCGATTTCGGTGGAGGTGCTACATCTGCACATGCTGCATCTGAAGGCTTGGTACTTGGTTTCAAGTAACGCCATGCTGAAGATTATTCACAACCCAGAGATCCTTCCAACCAGACTCCGTCTAGTATAATACATGAGTTTGGCAATATGCCATGTCATGTACAAGATTACCCGTTCTTTCGCTTTTATATATATCCCTCTCCTCATGAAGCCGAGAGAGGCTTTGTCGCAAGTAGGCCCGTAACCTTGTAGAACATGTCCTCAATCGGGGGCGCCGCGAATGCAGGGGCAGCATCAAAGATATCTGCCAGATGTTGTTGTTGGATCACGCTGGGGTGCACGTCGTCGTCTTCCATCTCCACGTCTTCAGCTTCATCTTCCTCCTCAGCCTCCTCCGCCTCACTCTCCATGTCCTCATCCTCATTGATGAGAACAACGTTCTTTTCGTCGATGTTAGCCTCAGCACCCTCAAGACGTAGATCTTCAAGGGGTTGAACGGTGGCGAGAGACGAGGGGTCAGATCCTTCAGCCACTACCCACACCTGTGCTGCATCATCCAGAGCAATGAAGCCACTTGTGTCAAGAGCGGATACCAAACTGACGACTCTTTGAGGTGTGCTGCGGACCAGTAAGGGCTCGGGCTCTTCAGGTTCAAACACAGCCAGGAGAGAACCCTCGCTGGCTGGCAAAGCTAGCGCAAAGTGTCCAGAGGTCTGGTCGACAGCGAGTTGGAGCATGTTGTTGGCTTCGGCGAGCTTGGGCATGATAACGCCATAACGCAGTTCATCGCTCACAACGTCGTAAACTCGTAGCTCGTCCGACAGGATGATGACAAACGGCGAAAGCGCCTGGATAGACCGCAGCTGTCCCTTCCATTGGCCCTGAAGAGTCTTGACGATTTCGCCGGATGCAGCATCAATGACATAGATTGCACCAGCACCAGCCGCTCCGAAAGCCACGAAAAGGGTCGAGCCATCTTCTGAAAAGGCAATGCTTCCCTGGGGCTCATACTTTTCAGTCGACTCGGGGATATCAACGGTGCCGTCCTGGGGAACACCATCACCCACGGCAATCATCTGAGAGCAGCTCCAGGTAAAGACTTCCCGGCCATTAGGCCCCTTCACGAGGATGCCGTTCTGGGACCTTGTCTTGGGTCGCCACAAGCGGACCGTTCCATCAGTTCCAATCGTCGCAAAGCACGTCGAAACGGGATTTGACGCCAAATCAAGAACTGCCTCGTTACGGTTCGTAGCATGAGGGGCATTGATCCTGGAAACAAGAGCAATCTGATCCTCGCCTTGTCGTGCCTCCCAGAACTTCAGATAAACTTCCCGTCGCTCTTTGATGAACTGGTCCTTCATGTCGCTAATGACATTGTCAACGTCTCGTGATGAGGGCTCCCACGTATCTACACTGGCAAGCCACTCTCCGTCTGCCGAGAACGCTACATGGGTGACGAGAGGCTCATCAATAGGGTGGCCCTTGTTAGTCATGTTGACATCTGTGGGTTGTGTTCGTGCCAGAGCTTGCTTCGACACACTTCGGAAAGTCTCGAGGTCAAAAGTCTGCAATAAAGGTGCAGAGAAGTCTCCTGCCTGGGTCGCCTGAGACCCGTTCCCAACGCAGACGTGCAGCCTTGAGTGATCAGTCGGGCTGATTGCAGCTGGGATCGGCCGCTGCACGTTCTTTGGTGTTGTCCAGGTTCGCCGAACCAGGAGATCTTTGGGAGCCGTAACATTTACAGCAGCGGATTGAATACCAGCAATGTAGGCCGTTGGCTTCATCTCAGCAGTTGAAATGACCATAACCGAGTTGTCGTCAAGATGAACAACATAGGCGGAACCATTAGAAGAGACCGCAATGTTCTCCACACTACCGGAAAGATGCGGCAGGAAGTCTTTCCTCCCAGTATCCATCTGCCACAGTACCATAACGTTTTCAGAGCCTCCTGAAATCATATAGTGTCCTGCAAGAAGTCAGTACGAGTTCAAGGGACAACATCAAGTTCCCAGGTACATACCATCGCGAGACCATTTCAGAGCGTGCACAGCCCTTCGATGCCAGTGGAAGTTCTGTGCTTGAATAGGCTCCTTATCAGAACCCGACTTTGCAAGGGCCTGACTTCGAGCTAGGGCATCGTGATAGAGATAAATCGAACCACGCGCGCCACCAACAATAATGTCAAGAACAGGCGCATTTTCCTGCCGCGCCTTCTTTCCTCCCGTTACTGGTCTGGGATACACTCTTAGGTCGAGGGCGGTGACAAAGTCGGGAATATCGAAAGTGTAGATCTCATACTCCAAGGCGGCCAGGGTATCGAATTTTTGCTGCGACGGAACACCAAAGAACAAGCGATCATTGATTCCGCCAACCAGAACCTGGCCATCTTCGCTCGCTTCCAGTAATTGTAGGCCATTACCGGGTTTCTTCATGACAAAAACCACCTTGGGTGCAGATTCCGACTTCACAGCCGCTGGGTAAGCGACAACCTCTATCCGCCCCGGCTTGTCTGACTCGGCAATAAGGATGATTTCTTGCACCTTGCCAGAGATCTGTTTTGTCAGGACCACCATGGCCTTGGCAGTGCTAGATCGCGTCTGGAATGACACGGGGGGCTTTGAATTTGTCCAGTTGACCTGAAACACATGGCCATCGGAGCATGCTACCCACACAATATCGGTATCATGTTTCGACTGTCGCATGGCGACAATGTGCACAGGCGTTGAGGCATGTTGTTCAGAAGAGTCGGCCGCAGTAATCGGAATTCGGCGCACAAGCAAAGAGTCGGCTGCTGAGTAGACCTGAATCGAGGTGTTGTAGGCCAGGATGAGATATCTACTACAGTTAGCCAAGACACTTGACAAGAGCCGGTACGCGCTTACTGTTCATCCTCAGTCAGTATAGGGTCGATGTCGAGCATCCTGCCGCCCATAGGCTTGGAGACACGCCATCCCGCCTCGGTATTGTCAAATTGGCGGACAACCTCCAGCTCCCTAGACCCAGGTGCCTCGAGAGCTCCAGCGAGCCCATTCAGCTCAGACACCATGCCATTTGTGCCAAGCAGCTGGTCAACATCCGACTTGCGCCCATTGGCCTTGTTCCCCTTGCGTTCAGCCCTGTGTCGCTTCGATCTCGAGTCGTTCTCATTCAAGTCCCGCTTGCGCTTCTTGGTCGGGTCGTTTTTCGTCCTCGAACTCTTTTGGCCGGCCATTTTCGCCACCTTTTTTTCCCTCTCGCGCAATCAACACAAAAGTCCAGAATTGCGCTTGCGACTGGTTTTTTGAGAGGAGGTCGTCGTCCGAGAAAAAAAGGTGAGAGAAAAGTGCCTGCCGGTGCTACTGCTTTCGGGGGAGAGTTCGCAGAAATTTTGGTCCCGCAGTGTTGAACTTTTTGCTGCTGATAAGATACCGGGAAAACGTCGGGCGGGAGAATTTATTTTCAAACAACCCATGGACAACGCCAAACCATCGCGAACTTTCTTCAAAGACGCAACCGTTGCTTTTGTCGCAAATCTTCTCAAGACAGACAGAGGTCCCGCGCAACTATACCCGACAGTCAAGATGATTATTCCTATCCGCTGCTTCTCCTGCGGAAAGGTAGCGTTTTCTCCCGCGATGCGACGCTCGAGCTGCTGACTGACGAATGTCTAGGTCACTGGTGACCTTTGGGAGCGTTACCTTCAGCTGATCGCAGATCCCCGAAAGACCGATGGG
>JABFFE010001213.1:0-24313 GCA_013623625.1 Fusarium setosum
CTATCTGAAGTGCGCAGCTGCCGGCAGCTTGCCTTCACCATAACAAAGAACACGTCGTCTTTCCACATCTCTAACATCACAAACCCGATACTAACACACTGGCCAAATGAGAGAATGTGTTCATTTTGAACAGCGAAGCTTTGTTGAAGCATAAAGCTTTGATTTTGCGTACGCGATGCAGCTACTCAGTTTTCGACGTCAAAGTTACGATGCATCGGGCACGATGTCTTTTGAGATGTATTTTATATTGTGTTTTCTTGCTGGGCTGCCTTGATCTACCTCTTGGTATTGAATAAGGTCGAAAACATTGAATATATTCGCAGCAGCCACAATTGTGAACAAGGCATGCCGGTTAATGAGGTGCATTTGAGAGACGTAGTCTTGGAAGCCACTCTCGCCGCCTTGCGGGATGCAGTATCTAATAAACCCAGTATCGTCCAGTCCACCCACGGTGTTCTTTGTTGCAGTGAAGGCAAGCTGCCGGCAGCCGCGCATTCCAGAAAGCCTAGCCCACCGTCACGTTAGAAATCAACTAGGCCAGTGCTCTACTACTAGGGTTGCTAAGAGTTGGGAAGATGCTACCAGAGTATGCCATCATGTTCTCATTGTAGAAAACAATACCTGTCCCTCAAGTCTTCAACCTGTTTAGTTTCCTGCGTCAAGAAAGCGATTTACTGTCGAGACCATGTCAAACAATTCTCCGCGGACTAGTCTATCCTCATCCCCAATCTTCCAAAGCTCCTCGACTAGAAGCTCGGGCGTTATATCAAGGGACTGGAGAAACCTTAGAAGCCGCTCCTTTCGTTTCTCATACTGTGGGTTTTTCTGGCCCTCAGGCAAGACAGAGGCGTGGTGGCCTTGATAGTACAGTCCGTCCAGGCGCTTGATGTAGTAGGCGAGATCCTTTACGCAGTACCGTACAACATCAACAAGAACGTATTCAGAGTCATAATACCAAGAATCTGCCTCATAGTTTGGACCCTTTGGCTATTGGGCACTTATTAGAAACATGTAAATCATTGCGTATTAGTAGAACTTACGGAACGCAAGACAAGAACAGAAAGCTGTGTTCTAGTCTCTTTATCATCGAGGCATTTCCTCATGAGTTGTCCAAGCTGACCAAACCAGTAGTCAAGGAGATCCTCAAAATTATGCTCGGAAAGGTGAGCCATCTCAGTGTTTAAGATGTCAATGAAATCTGACTCTTCTTCAAGGATCTCTTGGATATCTTCATCGTCAAGCTGCTTATAGTCGACAGGGAGTTTCCGGGGCTGGTCGTCGTCCCAACCCAGTCTTCCAGAACAACATACGTGAGTCATACCCATTTCTTCATGCTTGACTCTGCGAATAAACGAGAGCAATATCCGCTTAGCAGCTTGAATATCTGCAAGTTCCTCGACCGCATGAATGCACTCAAAGGCATTAATAGGAAGTAAGGGTTCATATTGACTCCCCTGCGGCCTGAACGCCAATGACGCGCGGGCAAATGCAGTGGGCAGGCATCCTTCAAGGGCACAAGAACACCTACACCGGTCCGTGTAAAGTGCATTTGCTCCCCGAGATAGGAACAACCGGAGGGTCCTTAGCTCATTGTATTTTTCGTCCTCATATCGAAGAAACCTTCGATTGAACAAATATAACATGTGATGCAACGGAGCCTGGTCCAGCATATCTTTGTGGTTGAGATCGACCCCAATTTCGATCAGACTGTTGAAGAACTCTGGCAAGCGCCTAGAAACACTATCCAGAGTCAGAGAGAGAGCATTCCTGCCAATATGGTCTGTATAAGCGGCTATATCGAAACCGTGGTGAAGTAACGGCCCCAAATCCTCAGGGCACCACAGATAGGCCAGTAGAGATTGCGTCTCCTGAACAAATTTAATATTTGGGTCACTAGGTCCCCGTACAGCAAGCAATCGATTGAGAATAGCAAGTCTGTCAGGAACTTGGACGTAGCTGGTCCTCAGTAGCCACTTGATTGCTTCCAAACAAAGTTCCCCGGCTGCCGGCTTATTGTCTGTGCAAATCTTTTCAATTGCACTTGCAACGAGATCCCAATGGCCGGAATCTTGTGCATAGAAGAGAAAGTCCCTGCTGGTTCCAGGTCTCTTAAAGAAAGTGAGGTCTGAGCCAGCGTCAAGCAAGATGGTCACCGATTCCCCCTGATTTAGCCCAGCTGCATATACTAGCGGGGTTCTTCCGTGCATGTCGACAGAATGGATGTCATGCCCCTGTCGAATGAGAGCTTTGATGACCTCTGGATGTCGAACCGCTAAATGCATTGCTGTCTGGCCGAAGTGGTTCTTTTCATTTGCCGGTGACCGAGCCATCCAGTGTTCAACGGACTCGAGAGATCCAACTAGTGCCACTTGATGAAGAGGCGACATCCCTGCAAATCCTATTGAACCCGGAGTCAGCTATGGGGTTCACGTCTTTGTAAGCTACAGGATCTTACCCTGATCATATGAACACAGATTTTGTAGAAACCCTAGATAAAGGTCGCGTGATGATCTCGAAGGTAGATCTAAAGATTGGATAAACGAGGCCCCAACTTCGGTCGGCTCTAGGCCGATTGCTAATAGAGTATCCAAAATTGTATCCCGTGAAACTGGGTGAGGCATTAAAGCACACAACGCTACGACCCTGTCGCTCGTGGTACAGTGTGAGTACTGGCCATTTAAATATCGCTCGACTACGTAAGAGAGGGGATACTGACTTTTCTGGACTAGAATAGAGGAGCAATCCAAGCTCATCGCATAGAAACGTGATGAAATCGACTACCTCATTAAGGGTGTAACGATCATTATAAATATATAGGAATATTTCGCTCAGGAAATGCTAAAAGCCGTGATATTAGCCAATATTTCGGATGGAGTGTGTAAAATTCTAACCTCTAGATATGTAGTACCTGCCGGATTGACATGGCGCCTGAACGAGGGATCCTCTCGAGCAAGTCTTCGAAATTGGTCTTTGGCGGTTTGAAATGATATTTCTTCCCTGTTCAGCCTCCAAAGAGCTTCAAAACCCGGGGAGGTGTATCGTACGATACGTTGGACTTCAAGAGAAGGCAGACGAAACATGGTCTTGCCTACCGAGGTAAGAACAGAACACTGGATGATCGCAGCCCATCGAATGCCAAGCTGAGATAGCGCCAGCTTCAAACTAACACTATACCGTGTTCCAGTGCATAAATGGTTATCGCAAGGCGTTACCATGGTACTTGGTGGCGTGTACTCAAGTGCCCAGAATCGGCTGCCAGTTTTTGCTGTTCGGTGGCAGGAACAGTGACACTGCTTTGATAAGCAATCACGGCGGCGCCTTACTCTGGTAGGTTTGAATTGGGTGATCTCTGCCCTGTGCTGCGACCGATCGTTTGGCTCTTGGAGTGTCTCGTTTTGCCGGATTGCATCGTCATGAGCTTGGTCAGCTGCCTCAGCCTGAGGGCAATGCAGCTTGTTCACGAGCGATAGCTCTTCAACTTGGGTGCTCGTTCTCAGAACACAAACTCTAAACAGCCGGCATTAGCACAAACTTGGTAGCCAGTTGTTGCAGGTCACGGCTCACAGGGTAAGGTTGATCTTTGCTCCTTGAATGCAACGATGCAGCTCATCAACATCATCTTTCCATTGATGAAAAGCCAAGACTTTGATGAACTTCTTAGGCCCATGGTTCTGAGAAGGTTCGAGGTACTTCGTCCTCAGGCCTTCCAGGCGAACAACGACGTCATTGCAACTGCTCTGGCAGTGTTGCAGAGCAGATGGATCGCTGGAAGGAGCACGTTGAATGAGGCTCTCCATTAGGTTCGACAGAAACTGCAAGTCTTGGGTAAGGCTTTCCAGCTCTTTGGCAGCGCCATCTGCTCGGTTACGAATGTCGCGAAGCTTTTCGATGCCGCCGTTGATCTGAACGAGGAGCGACACAAATCCAGCGACACCAGCCGCCACGCCAAACGCCTCGGCCATGGTGACAGTTGAAGTCGACGATGCAAGGAAAACGGAAAGATGGGGGAGAGCAGTTGGGTTTGGAAAATTTCAGCGTGATGAAATTCAGGCTCTGGGAGCCCCGCTGTGCGCCTCGACGCCTACGCCTTGGGCACTGCATGAGATAGCACGACGCCGCCAATGAGAGTCATTCATTCGCCGCACTAGATCAGTAGGTGGTGAGCGCAGCATTTTATTGACACGTAAGACACCCTTCACGGCGAGGCAGTCAGAGTCCTGGCTCGCCCACACCGCTGAGAGGCTCGTCAGATCCGGGTTAGCCTATCTGTAATGCACGGCTGCCAGCAGCTTGCCCTCACTACAACAAAGAACGTAGCGTCTTTCCACATCTCTAGCATCACAATAAGCCATAGGCGTATCAAGGTTCATGGATTAGTCTTGAGAAGACGATTAAGCGCGTCTTTTGTGGTTTCGCAAACATAATCAGGTAGACAGCCTCAGCTTGTACTCAGTATAGTCTCTACCAGCTTTCTTGCCGCAGCGTCATGGCGGTTATTTACCCAAAGTACAGACTTCAGCGAAGCTCTCACGTCATGCCATGACTTTAATCCTTCAACCTGGAGTATGTCGGCTATGGAGGCGTGAGTAGAATTTTGATCGCCCAGATCGAAGACAAAGGCTGTGCATATGACATGTAGCCAGAGAATAACCTGAGACGGCAGGGGTTCTGCATCCACCCTCAACAGGGATAACTCTTTCTCAAGCTTCCCATTAAAGTCCTGGTAACGGATATTGATCCCTTGCCCTTGGAGAAAGAGAGAGCTAGCAAAGGCAACCAGGCCCAGACGAACGAGTTCGTTTGCAGTGCCAGTGTCAAAACTCAGGTGAAGGAGCCGATAATGGATAGATACACCGACTTCTTGATTCAGGTCTCTATCAATAGTGAGGCTACACTGTGTTGCAATGTTGACTGATCGGCAATATTCGGCCAGATCGACCCAAACGAGGCGGAGTCGGGTGTCCAGGTGCTCAAGGAAGCGATCGAGACTGGAAGATGGGATTTTTTGAGCGGTATTCAAGTCTTCAGTTCCTGGGGCCAAAATTACTCCGCTGGGGGCAAGGTAAGAGTTCCATGGTATTTCCGCAGAGAAGAAGAAGGTTTCACCACCTGTGCTTAAAGCAACGCCGATATCAGCCCTGAATGGCCGTTAGACATCTTTGCAGAAAATAAGAAGTGAGCTTATCAACTTACCGACAGATTTTAGTTTGCAACTGCTTATTCTCTCCGAATGAAGACAGGCCTCCTCTCAAAGTAACCATTTTAAACAATCCGCTAATGTGCTTCCGGGCCGTGTCATAGTCGCCAAAAGCAACTGCCGCAGTGGTGAGGCCGATGACGGTTAGGATGGTAGAATCAGAAGTCGATAGCCTAGTATCTTCATTTGCTAGACGTCGTTGTAGTATCTCCAAGGCCTTGATGTGATGCGCCACAGCGTTCCGGCTATGGGGTGCGTGGCCCTGGATGGAATCAAGCCACACCTTTGAGATGAACAAGGTGAAGTGGAAACAAGCTAGGTCATTGAAGATAGGTTCAAACCAGGATGATTCGACTTGACTAGAACCAAGGCCGAACTCTGAAGATGGCTCCATTTGACGTACTATTTGCATGTGAGTCGCAATCCATTTCCAGACAAGACTAAGCAACGCTTACGCTTCCAGATAGTTTCAAGCATATCCAGGCCCAACCCTGCTGGGATGGCTGTGAACGAGAACTCGCCACCAACTTTGGGTGTGACCGAGAGAGCATCGTCCTCCTTGACTCCGCCGCTGATCCATGAGTGTGGCCGCGGCGGGGGCTTCTTTCGATTCTTGCCACGCATCACATGGCTGCGGATGGTCTTGCGCCTCGCCTCCACGGACTGCGTGGTTGGAGTGGTGATAATGAAGGGTATTTCGTCACCAGGATTCTGCAATACTGGCACCTTCGCGGCCATGTTGGCATAGAAGATAAGGATGCTTGGAGCCGGATTAGGTTGCCGGCCTCAGTCGAGGATAGGGTTCCAGAGTCGGAACTAACGGCAACAGTGCGATTATTGAAGCCAAGGGGTGGGTTAGTGGACTTGCCCAAGAGAACATTGGTGTCTTGAATAGGACAAGATCTTGACGGTCTCGGCATTCCAGGATAGAAATTGAAGGGCAGGATTGAGAAATATCAGGGTCAATGTTGGCCAGACGCACGAGCCAGAATGCCAAGACAACATTGTTGGCCGATTTGGGTTTAGGGGATTTCGAATTATTCCGACGGTTTCCGGATTCAGCAATGGTCACAATGGCCCTACAAGGCCTAGATTCCGAGTGCCAACGATCGTTAGAAGAATAGCATATGAACCCTAGGAAAAGAGTAAAATATAAAGAACCTAGATCCCTCTCGACTTATCCTCCTCTTCTTTTAACAATCTTCCTCTCTAGATGCATATTGTGCTTTGAAAATCTCGCCAATCGTTAAAAATTGATATCATCACCAGGCCAATTTGGATCACACCCACCTCCTTTATAACAACACCTTTGCTCTACCATACACAACCTTGACACCTGTCATGTCAACATCTTTTGATCTTGGCCCCCCAAAGGAGGGCTCCGGTTCACTATTTCTCCAATCCCAGTTCCGCACCCCTGTTCAATGGCCTCCCAAGGACACCAGCCTTCACGCCAAGGTTGCCATCGTCACGGGCTCGACCAGCGGCCTTGGACTCGAAGCATCTCGACAACTACTCTCCTACGGCCTATCCGGCCTAATCTTAGCTGTGAGATCGAAGGATAAGGGGGAGAAAGTTGCGACTGGGTTCCGAAGCGAATACCCAAAAACTGACATCCGGGTCTGGTCCCTCGAGATGGAGTCTTACGATTCCATCCAGGCGTTTGTTCGCCATGCCAATGCCGAGCTTACCCGCCTGGACATTGCCATACTCAACGCAGGCGTTCAAGCCGCCGACTACACTACCGTACCTAGCACTGGTCACGAAAAACTAGTCCAGGTCAACTATCTCTCCACCATGTTTCTTGCTATTCTCCTCTTGCCCGTCCTCAAGTCCAAGTCTCCCCTCGGTGAACCAGGCCGACTGACTATCGTCAGCTCCGGCTCAGCTCGAGGTGCTACCATCCCTGGGCCAAAGGGAGCCCCAGTCATCCCCACCTTTGACGATGAATCAAGGCAATGGAATAGTTTAGGGCGCTACCCGGCGACCAAGTTATTAGGCCACCTATTCATCACCAGCTTGGCTCGACATGTCAACGCAGAGGATGTCGTGATCAATCTCGTGGACCCCGGACTCGTCAAAGATACCGCCCTGCAGAACTTCGCGCCCCTGCCCGTAGTCGCATTCTTCTACATCTTCAAAGCCATTTTTGCACGTTCGCTCGCTGTAGGTGCGTCAACATACATTGACGCCGTGGCTGTCAAGGGAAAGGAGTCGCATGGTTGTCTTGTGGCGAACTGGAAGATTTCACCGTAAGTTTTTCCTTCCAACTTGATACCCTCCCTTAGTATGCGCACAAACAGCCGATAAGTCAATACGCTACGCGTGGTCGACAGTTTGGCCGCTAATAATCCTTTGAAAAGACTGACATGATGGGTTCAATAGTTTTGCAGCGTTTGTTTTCACACCTGAGGGAGAGGCAGCTCGTGAGCAGTTGTGGAAGGAGACAATGGCAGAGTTCAAATTTGTTGGTGCCCAGGAGATTCTCGATGGCATGAACAAATGAGGCCCTCTATCCTAGCTAGGAGTTCGAGCTCAATTTGACGCGGATTAGACTCTCGTCGCCTCTATCTGAATTGCCGGGCTGCTCCGTCAAGGGCAGCTTGCTTTCACAAGAACAAAGAACACAGTAGCAATCATAGCCTCGCATCACTTTGAAGCCGTACTTTTGGTCATGCTGCGCGAGCCCCAAGGTTAATCAGCAGCTTCTGCAGCCCACTTTGTTTCTGTCTGAAGGCTTCTACTAGATGGAAGGAATAAAGGGGTGGACGGTTTGGGCGCTCGTCAAACTTGCAGACGCCATCGGAATCGGTAACAGTTGGCTGCATTGCTTTCAACGTGGCTTCGTCCGGCTTGCTATCATTACCTTTGCCAAGCCAATCACCTGGGCCAGGGTGCACCCTTTTTCCAGTTGGGTAAATGATAGAGACGGTCCTAGAATTCGTGGGCCATGGTTAAAGTGCACTAAACAGGACTCGCACCATCCTGCAGTTTCCATGACGCCCTATTGTCATCCTATTGGCCTTTGAATGCTAAATTGCCGCTGCAGATGGGGTTACCCTTGCTCGCTATTGCTATTAGGCTAAATGTGCCAGTGTGGCTAGAACTACCTGTTTCGTACACGGACGGTGTTGTGTGCATACAAGTACTAGTAAGGATGCCTAAGTTATAAATCTCTTCATACCCGTCTCCTAGCCCGAGTCTATTCAACAACACCAACTCTCACTATGACATCTACCGCTGCCAAAGGGAGGGCTTCCCTCATCCCATTCCCATCCAAGCCCAGAGTCTTCATTCTGACTGACATCACCAACGAACCCGATGACGCCCAGTCCTTTTGTCGATACGTCACTTACTCCAATCAGTTCCAGACGGAAGGTGTTGTAGCCACAACATCTGTATGGCTGAGGAACAAGGTCGCACCCGAGGCCCTACTTCAGATCCTCGGTGGTTATGAAAAAGTAGTGGACAATCTCAATGCCCACGCTCATCCTCATTGGCCATATCCAACGGCTCAGTCTCTGAAGGATGTCGTCCGCGGCGGTGCACCGGTAAGACTGCTTACTCAGAATCGTATACCTTTGCTGACCAGCTCTTTTCAGGTCTTTGGAATGCTAGCCGTTGGCGATGACATCCCACTCAGTCCAGGAGGAGAGCTGCTCCTAGAGAGGCTCACAGCTCCGGGGGAAGGGCCTCTCTGGGTTCTTGTATGGGGCGGTGTCAACGTGCTCGCCCAGGTTCTTCATCGGATTCGTAACCGTCCTGATGCCGCCGAGTTGCGACAGAAGTTGAGAGTCTATACCATCTCGGACCAGGATGATAGCGGCGCCTGGATTCGACAGCAGTGGCCGGAAATCTTTTACATCTGCTCCGTGCATGGCTGGAATCAGTACTATACGGCGGCGTGGTTTGGAATTTCGGGAAGAGTTGCTATCGAAAAGGGAGGGCCAGACAATTCCATGATCACAGACGAGTGGCTCAGGGAAAATATCCAGATTGGCCCCCTCGGCGCCGAGTATCCAGATGTGGAATACGGGATGGAGGGAGATACACCTACGTTCCTCTACCTGATTCAGAACGGTTTGGGTGTCCCTGAGGAACCCTCATATGGATCATGGGGAGGTCGCTATATTCCCGTCAACATCAGCGAGAGAGGGGTCCCTACCCGAGGTCATCATAGTGATACGGTCGACGGAGTCATTGGCGTGGATGGATGTGAGCACGTATCCAACAAGGCAACCGTCTGGAGGTGGAGGAATACTTTTCAGAACGACTTTGCTGCCCGAATGCAGTGGACCTTGACCCCCGACTTTGACAAATGCAACCATCACCCTGTCATCTCAATCGACGGAAATGCTGGACTTGCTCCCATCCATGTTGAGGTGGATGCAGGTTCGGTTGTGTCTTTTGACGCATCGGCAACTTATGACCCAGACGGTGACAGCCTCACGTTCAAGTGGTTTCATTACAAAGAGCCCGGCTGGACAATGACACACTTGGGCCACGAAAACTGTGATTTGGAAATTAAGACACTGGATGGTGCCGGAACCAAGGTCAATGTTACCGTTCCCCCGCCTGAGAAGTCTTGTATGGAATTCTTTGAAAAGAAGCCGCTCAGGCGAGGTCCTCTGCTGCACTTGATCCTTGAGGTTGTCGACAGTGGTTCGCCACCGTTAACAAGCTACCGCAGGATCTTGATCCAACCTGTTAACAGAGAGATCTAGGTGATAGGTTTTTAATACAACCATATCATTCATCTGAGGGTCTAAGATAGGACGGCTGTTTTCCCCGAGCTTGATAATAACTAGCTACTGGGTCGACTGTATCCAGCGCTCTACAACTTCTTGAATCTCATCACTATTCTTTTCCATGAACAGCATATGTCCATTCCCGTGGATACCAATCTTCCCCAGTTCTATGTGCTTGGTCTTTTCACAACCAGCCTGTCGGAAATATTCAGCCGTACAATAATCGTAAGGTATGTGGTATGAAGCCTCTGAAGTGACAATCAAGATAGGCTTGTCCTGTAGGTTTACCAGCCGACGAGGCTTGGGGTCCTCGGCTTGCAGAACGCACTCGCTCGACAGGGCATCCCTTGGGGGATAAACTTGCTGCACAAGCTCCGTCTCAGGATCACTGACTGGCGGGTCGTAAGTGAGCGGAATGTCTGTCAAGCCCCATGGACGAGCAGGGCCAGAGTGGAAGATAGCCCCTCTAAATGGAGGTCCTCCAGGCTCAAGGAGAATGAGACTCTTGGTAAGTTCAGGCCGGATGTCGGCAATCAAGGTAGGCATGAATGCACCCTGGCTGTGGCCCAGCAGGATAACCGGCTTACCAATCTTGTCTAGAAGAGCCGCACCAGCATCTTGTACCGTCTTTTGCTGATATGTGGAGTTGTCGATGAACTGCACATTGGAACTATAGAAGGCATCGAAGATTGGGTCTCCCCTGAGACCCGTCCCAGGCCATTGGGTGTGATTGACGGCCTGCGGCCAGAGCTTGAATTTTTCCACCGCCGTGAAAAGTTTCTCCACGAGCTCAGCTGAGTAGATTGAAGGCTTGACGGCACCATCTGTAGGCATCCACGCTGACCGCCCACGCAACGCCTGGTCGACGATGTAAACCTCGTATCCCTGACTGATGAACAGAGAGGCCCAGCCACGGCCCCCGTCAGGCTTGTTGAGGAAGTTCTTAGTCGCGCATCAGCCTCACGATGGCGGGATATTAATAAAAAAACATTCCTCCGAGACTTACGCTGCCTGTCTGCGCTGCGCCGTGGATCAACACGATCGGGTCATGCTGCTTGACGCCACCGGCTGGGATAAGCTTCTCGACGTACATCTGGCCGCGGAAGATGTGGCCTCCGGGCCCATCGTCGACGTAACCTCCACCGACCTGGAAATAGGTGCGGACGGAGGGGATCTCAGCCCTGTGTCTGACATGCTGCGGGGGATCTACAGCGGCGCACTGGCTGATCACCGCGGCGGCAAAGTCGACGGCGGTAGCGAAGCGCATTGAGAGGCGAGAGGCGAAAAGGCGGTTAAGATGGCTAGGGGTATCCGATTACGTGGTCGCGGTGCCGGGAGAAAATCAAAGCCCGGTTTGGGAGAGAGAGGGGGGCAGTGGTGAGTGAGTGAATGTCGCTAGGTGACGATCACATGAGCAGAGTTTTGGCCCCCTCACATTGGCGGCGTGTCTCGCCTGAATTTGGTCAATTTCTGTACCTTGACAATCACTTTCCTAATTGATCGAAAAACACTGCTGTGCAACCAAAGTGTATCAAACCGTCCGTGGCAGCGCTGATTACTCTTGCGCAAGATCTGTGATGTGGGTGGCACGGAGCTAAGGGAAGAGATAATGCCACAGTCGGCAGCTCATAGGCCGGACACATTCCAAATTGAGGATGCCCTCTGGCTTCAGCCTTACTGTCCAGAGAGTTAATTAGTTGTAGCGCGCATTGTCGAGTTACAAAGATAGAAGTTCAAAACAAACGGCGTCCCTGTTAGCTCCGCCGATCCGGCCGATCAGTTGAACCACGTTGAACCTGTCAAAGGTGACCGCCCCCAACCAAGTAAACAAACGGATTTTGCGGAATTGCAGCGTTGTCCTTGAAGTCCTTTGCAATTAAAAATGAGAGGCGGATATGTCGTCAAAGATCTACACTCAGATGTATAGATCCGCCCTAGCCCGGCTCTCCCTCGTTCAAAATGTGTCCTCTTTGGCACCAAAGCTGACGCGGTGTAATAATCGTCCCCACCGGGGTAACATTCCCTCGTTCTGACGCGGCGCAGAAACCAGATGTCACTCTGAGGCGGGCGTAATCCTCGCTCCCTCGCTAACGCTGCATGCAATGTGACGATGCGACGCGGATGTCTCTGCCCTGAGACAGTTGCTGGGATTGGTTTATGCGTACGAGGAGAAGGAATAGTTTGATATATTTGCTCGCCAAAGCACGTCTCCACCCAGAATTTTGCCCCGCTGTCATGCCCCCCCAGCAGTGCTTACTCACGAGTCAGGGCTAGAAGTCTCCGAGCGAGCCAGTTCGTGCTGACTTCCCGCAGCCTCGTACGGGCGACTGCCGGGGGCGCAGTCAACCGCATCCATCGCGTTGGCCGGCTAGCCTCCTTCTTGCCGGTCTGGGCCTCCGCGGTGCCGCGTGAATAAGCTCCGGGAAATGAATATGCCGTAGCGGGAGGTTGACGTCGTCCTTCACTGCAACCCAGTCGAGAGAGATAGGCTCCGTCGACAAGGGCAGCCCCCTGCCCGATACCACCCTGGCTACCCGGGCTTATCGTGACCGACAGAAAACAACCCGGCTCTGTCGAAATCTAGCGAGTCCAGTCCTGTCGTTTCTGTCCCCCACGGGGCGGGATGACGCTGGTCCGGATAGGAACCGCGTGGCAGGCGACGTCAACGTCCCTACGGCAAAACGGAGTCGGACATGTTCTACTCGCCCATGTCCGTTGGCGCCGTTGCATCGTCGAGGCGCTTGTATCAGTCGGGCGTCAAGCCAGACAAAGGGACCTCATAGAACCCAAGTAGACTAACTCCAATTGTCAAAGACAGGTGAGATAGCCTCAGGCAGGTGAGATGTGATACATAACCCAAGTCCCCTTATGCCATCCTTTCATTATTAATAGGATTCCGAACGCTGCACTGCGGGATTGCCCGTATCAGACGGACAAATTGTCAGCACGATAGCCCAGCGCCATCGCATCCGGTTGGTCTAAGACGGCAGAACGTGGCAGACCCTCTGCCGTCTTAGACCTTACTTCCTAATGCCGAGGTCCACCGTAACAAGATATGCAGACGCCCTATGGAATCTCCGGAATCCGTGCCTGGACCAACTGGGTCATTGTTTCGAGCTGGCATCCCTGCTTCGCCTTGCCAAGTCACCCACCCTCGATCTGGCTTGCCGATCTGGCTTCTGATCCCAGACACTAGCGCAGACAAGCTTTTTGGCTTTTTGCTTGCTTGGCCCTGGAAACAGGACGAAACCCTGGACCGCAGCTCGCGCGCAACCCCAAGGCAGACTCCTCCCAAGTATATCCAAGAGTGTCAACCTTGTAAGCAACAAGCGGTATTATCAAAGGTCCTGACCGAGGAGAGCGAGTTGGATTTGGGGGGTCCACTGTGGCTCATTCCAAGGGTCGGCCGGTTTGAGGGCCATAAGCCTGCACTACCTGGTCGGATCAGTGAGCCGAAAGGATGGTATTCTCGTTATTAGCATTGGTAGATTGCACTGCTACGGCGTTGCCAGTTATTCGTCAGCCGCGCGCCGGCTTACCGGTCCTGCCCTCGGTCAACGAGGCTTAGTTACCTAAAAGGTTGGATGGCGTCTATTTGCAGTTCTTTTTGACATCCGGGCACCGAAAAAGACGCTTCGAGAGAGAGGGAGCCCTTTGACTATTAGACACGCGGATGGCTCCGTCGTCTAGAACAAACCAGTATTCCTCCCCCCTTAGCCTCTTCGAGTCGGAAAAAAAACACCCATAGACCGAACCACTCACGCTACTGACCATGCTGTCCGAATCGTATCGATCCGTCGACGACCCCATCTCCTCGTCTATTACGCCACCCGCGCCTCGCCCGCCAAAGCCCGTCCGACTAAGGCTCGCCTGCGATGCTTGCACGACCGCCAAGGTCAGATGCAGCAAGACGCATCCATGCGAGCGCTGCGTGGACAATGGCCAAGAGTGTTTTTACAGCGCCTCGCGGCGGCACGGAAAGCGATCTCGACATAGAAAGGCAGAGCACGATGCCCAGCGGTCATCGTCCTCGAGTGACTCGGCAACACCTGCGCCTGTTCCGCAGCCTACGTGTGGAATCGAGGGCATGACATATGGCTCCGAGTTCACCTGGGAGGACAACGATGGTAGTCCCCGGTTAACAGGGTATCAGCCGTCGACTCTTGGCAACGGTCTTGGCAAGCTTGACAACTGGGCGTTCCACGACATCGACATGACGTTTGACTTTGAGGACACGTCCTTTATACCTCTTGGCGAACCATGGAAAACACCCGATCCTATATCCAATGGACATCAACTCCGGCTGGGCGACACTATATCTCTCCACGGACACTCCCTGTCCTCCGGTCGGTTATCCCCAATGGGCAGCCTGGCCGTGACAACAACATCTACAACAAATCAATCATACGAAAACCCAGATACGAAGCAGGCACACGACTGTGAGGCTCTGGCGCTTAGTGTGCTCCGATCTCTCCACCACGACACAAGCGCCGGGAACGCCTGCAAGGAGCCGCTGCAGGACGCAGGCGCGCTGCTGCTGACCAACAACCAGCAAGCCTCCTCGGCAATGCCAAGCATCGACACGGTGCTGTTCGCCAACAAGGCGGCCCTGACTAATCTGATCCCCCTGCTCAAGTGCCCGTGTGCCCGCAACCCGCACATGGCGCTGCTGCACAGCACCATCCTGTCCAAGGCCATCTTCTGGTACCGCGTGGCCGTCACGGCCCGCTACCACGACGCCGAGGGTGTGGAACTGCGCCCAATGAAGATCCAGCTTGGCATGCTTGATCTCGACGACGACGATCAGGCGACGCTGCAGCGGGCCGTGCTGATCAGGGAGCTGCGCAAGGCCGAGAAGGTCATGGAGACGTTTGACTCTTGTTGTTCAGCCAGTGAGGATGAGCTGCCCAAATGGCATGCCACGGCGATTCAGAATATGCGCGAAGAACTACAGGCGATCATACAGAAGATCAAGAAGGGCCAGGGAGACTTGGCCTGATGATTTTTTTTAGCCATCATTTCATTGTTACAGTGTTTTAGCATTGTTGGGCGTTCGGAATGGTGATGATTTATTGGTATAGAAAGAGAGAAGCATACAGATCGCGAGACAATGCCTTTAGAAAAGATCAACAAATTCATACTTTCGCTCATGATGCACTACCTATGTTTGAAAAAATACCTTTTGACTCCCCTACTCGCCCAAGTTTCCCGTTTATACCTTCTTAACAAGCCCGAAACCGCCCAGCATGACTCGTGTGATGGCATACATGCTCGCGCCGGCCAAGAGAATCACACCCGTCCAGATCTTGACGTTGGTGTACCCGCCGTGGTCGCTGGAGATGAAAGCACCTCCGATGGGGTTGCTGATAAGTGCGGGGATGGCGAGAACGCCGAATTGCATGCCGTTTCGGAGGCCGATTTCGCGAATCGGTGAGATTTGCGCCATCAGCGTGGGGCACAGAGTCACAAAAGCTCCAGAGCCGAAACCATAGAGCGCGGCGAATGCGATGATGGCCGCGTTGCCAGATGCGGGGAGCCAGAGTGCCAGAACCAGGATGCCTGAGAAAAAGGCCATGACGGTTTGCGTGTTGTAAGCACCGATCTTGTCAGCAGCAATTCCAGGCAGAATTCGTCCGAAAAGACTGTTTTTCCTTGTTAGCACACTATTGATTCTGCATTATGGCGACATTTCCTACCTCGCGGCATTCAGAATCGGGATGAGATACTGGGCCAGATTTTGCGACATGCCCAGCTGAATCGCTTGGGAGGCAATGTAGTTGATTGGCACGAAAAGACCCAGAAAGTAAATAAAGGCCGATGCTACGGTCAAGACATAAGCTCGCTCGGTAAAGGGCTGGATGTAGCCCTTGAGAGGAAGCGAAGCATTTGACGGCGGGATGCGCGTGACAATGGTCGCGTTGGCGAAGAGCAGCAAGCCCAGGATGAGGAATGCACAAACACGCCTGGATGAGTCAGTTGCTGGTATTGATGGTGGTAGTGCCTAGGGTTGTGACTTACATAGCCCAAGGAAAGCCAATCTGGTTGATCAAGCGGTTGAACATGATAGGCAGAAAGACACCGCCAATGCTTGAGCCAGCGCTAACAAGTCCCATGGCGAGACCTCGTCGTTTTTGAAACCATGTTGACACGCAAGCAATAGCTAGGGGCAAGTTAGTAGATGCAAGACCAAATCAACCAAGACTCTGACTCACCAGGAGTGAAGAGGCAGCAAATCCCGATAGGGCTGCAGATGCCCTGCGACAGAATGATTTGATAGTATTTAGTCGAGAGGGAGGCCATCATCAGCCCAAACACATGCATGAATGTGCCAAAGGCCAAGAGGTATCGGGGCCCGAATTTATCGTAGACTCGACCGACGATGAAGCCCTAAAGAATCTCAATTAGCTGTTAAAGTTGATGTGACTGGATACACAACTTACGCCACCAAAGAGAATGGCTAGCTCAAGTGATGCAATCCATGAGATGGCACTAGGCGAGTAGGCTTTGAGGTAGGTTTCTTGATAGTATGCCTGGAAAACTCCGATACCTGTTGAACACACAACTATTAGTCTTTGTATGGTCAGAGTCTCGGAACGTGCTTACAGTTGATCCAGCCAAAGCTGCAAATGTTGGAAGCCCACGCTCCCGCAACGACAGACCACGCCCGTAGACCACCGTCCGGAAACTCATTCAGCGCGGTTGATTTTTCGCTCTTGTGCGACCCCGACGACTCAGATGTCGGAAGACTCTCGTCTGAGTGGTTTGACATGATGGCGAGTATTCTTGGGATTCGACAAGTTTCAAACGCTCACTCGGAGTTCTGTGCAACGTATAGACAATGATTTTTTCTTCTTTCGAATCTGTTGAACAAAGGCGGCTAAGCCAGGTCTATGAAGCCACAAAGGACTATGCTCGGGGAAATAATCTCGCTACCAAATTTTTTAATAGGTCTACCAGTCACGCGAGGATGACACCTCGGCAACATCTCGGGCATAGGGTGACACAAAACAGCAGCCCTCCAGCCGCGCTTGAATACTCAGGCGCGAGGGCGAGCGGGGCGGAATGAAGATCTCGGTGGGTGCATGAAATAGAGTTGTACGCCCGACCAACAACACAAATAGTCTGCCTACACCGACGCTGAAAGCGAGACAGCGAGGCCGAATCGTTACATGGTGAGTATATCTTACTTACGGTTTCGGTCTCAGATCTATCCGTTTCGGAGTTTATAGATCTTAATTCCATGCGGGATCGACCGTGAAAAGAGATAGACTATTGTTGTAGAATCTTGCTGAAGGTCCAGTGAGATATTGTTGCACACGGGTAACAAGGCACTCAGGACTACCGCAACTCCAAGCATTCGACCCAGTACATAGTATAGTGAAAATTTCAATTAATTACTGCTCTTGTTGTTTAATTAATACCAGTTCTTAGCCATCAAGTCTCAACAAAGCTTTCATAACCATTTTGAAGTTTGGATGAGGCCGCGATTGAGCTGGTTCATTCTAGCTACCTACCCTACACCTAGATGCGTCATCACTGGAGGGACAACTGCGCCGCACTTCGCGTTGATCCTCGACTCCCCTATCCCAGCGGGCGCCTATCCTCGAGCCCGAAACTCGCGCCAAACACCAATACCGAAGGCGAATGCAAAATCCCCCTTCGGCCTCGGTCTTTGACCGCCAGGCGCGATGAGGCCCCCAACCCCCCAGCTTACTCGGTGCCTACTCAGGACCAACGTGCAGCGAGCGGGCATCTGCGGGGAATCAGCCGGGCATCATCGGGGGTTCCACAGTTTCAGTTAGAGCTTACGCCCCAGCATGGGCCGTGCCGGGATCCGGCGGCTGTAGCCAAGCCACTGAGCCCTACGGAGCGGAGGGGCCACCACCCCCTTGCAGCGATTATCTCGCGATTGGGTGGCGGGGTGCTTACGGTGGAGGGCAGAGGCTGAAGGCATTCTGGCGCGGCGATCGACGAGCTAAGGTTCGGCATCCAACGCGCACACCGTCAAGGTGAGAAATGCGCATGTTGCTGTTGTCGCAACCAACAAGCTATTGTTAGAATGGAAGATCCTGGCTGTGAAGACATGTGGTCCAGAGTAGTATAAGTTGGAGGCCGTTCCGAGCTGTTGTTGAAGGCATCCTCATCTCACACAGCTCATCATCATCAATCTCCAATCATCACTACCTTACCCCAATTACCACACCACACCCCATCAATCCATAATCCCCTACTCCATCAAAATGGCCGCTGCTGTTGGCAAGTACGTCTCCAAGCTCGCTGGCAAGCGTGTTCTTGTCATCGGAGGCTCCTCCGGCATTGGCTTCGGCGTCGCTGAGGCCGCCATCCAGAACGGCGCTTCCTCCGTCTTCATCTCCTCCTCCTCCCAGACCAAGATCTCTAGCGCCATCGAGCGTCTCAAGAGCAACAACGCGGCCGCCAAGGCCCAGCTTCAGGGCATCCCCTGCAACCTGGGCTCCTTCGAGACCCTCAACTCCGAGGTCGAGAACCTCTTTGCTGAGGTGTCCAAGAGCGGTAAGCTGGACCACGTCGTCTTCACGGCCGGTGACAAGCTCGCCGTCGGCAAGCTCGAGGACTTTACTCTGGACGCCATCCGACAGGCTGGTACTGTCCGCTTCTTCGCCCCTCTCATCATCGCGCAGCAGCTGCGCAAGCACCTGAACGAGAGCTCAACCTCGTCGTTCACCATCGCCACGGGCGGTGCCTCGGAGCATGTCTCCAAGGACTGGACGATTATCCAGTCGTACCTGTCGGGTCTGCGGGGCATGACGCGCGGTCTGGCCGTTGACCTGGCCCCCATCCGCGTTAACGCGGTCGCCCAGGGCCCTACTGAGACGGAGATCTGGAGCTACGTCAAGGAGATGGGCTACTGGGACAATGTGACTGCTCGTCTCAAGGCCAGGATGACCACTGGCGCCGTTGGCCAGGTTGAGGACGTGGCCGAGGCTTATCTGTACCTGATGAAGGACAAGAACGCCTCTGGCAGCATAGTCGAGACCACTGGTGGTACTCTTCTGTCGTAGATGCTGGTCCATGGGAAAAAATAGCTTGTTAGAATGAGGGCTAGTGAGGGGTAATCTAGACAGTCATCATGCATTGAGCAAAAATACAATCTGTATCAACACAAGTATAACACTTTTGTCCCCCTCCTGTACCTGGCTTCGGAGGCTATGTGCTTGATAGAATCCTTGTAATTTGTCGAATGGCACTCTAGAACGTACATTTCCTCAATTGGCAATCCATTCGACTACATCTTCGTTCCGCAGTTTTTTCTCCGACGTACTCTTCTTTCACGTGTTGTCAACGCCGATCGACGTCGTCTTACAGCGGGGTCTGGCCAACGAACCCAACCAATGCACCCGTCAGCAGCCACCATGCCAGTAAGACGGCACTTGAAGTCGTACAGTACGGCAACTGCCCCAGAATACTGCATCACAATGTTGTTGGTTCACCATCGCCCTCGCGCCTCGGCGTCATCACCCAATCCCCGAGACAATCCCCGGGCGCACCAGCCACTGATTCGAAGCCCCCAATTCGGCTTTTCGCCCTTGTTATTCGCTTTTCGGATTTTAGCCTCTTCAAGCTCCGCGCGTGGATGCGGCGTACATGACACTAACAATTATTACCTCGACCGTCGGGAATTGAGCTGTCTGCTTACTCTTTGGTGAAGCCTCATTCATGCATTGATCTCAAAATGCTATCGCGTCTTTCCATGTCAGCCTCTTCAAGACGACTTTGGGCATTGTCGGGTCAATTCAGAGCAGCCAGCACCATGAAGGAGGCCATTGTTTCTAGGGGTCCAAGGGTTGAGATTGTCGACAGTCCGATCCCCAAACCAGGGCCTGGACAGGTTTTGACCAAGGTCATTTTTTCAGGCAGCAATCCCAAGGACTGGTGAGTGCGCATTTGCTGCAACCCTTTTTTTATGCGATATTAACTCTTGAAGGAAACGTCCCGAGTATTGGGGCGCCAGAGGTACCGGCAACCAGGGCGATGACATTTCAGGCATCGTCCAGGAGGTGGGCGAGGGCGTCTCGGAATTCAAGCCGGGCGACCGCGTCGCAGCCTTCCACGAGATGAAGCAGCCTGGTGGGAGTTATGCCGAGTATGGCGTCAGTTGGGCGTATACCACATTTCACCTGCCAAATAACACGTCCTTTGAAGGTGCGTACAGCGAATTTTCTCCTTCAAACCTCAATGCATAGCTGATATCATCATTATAGAGGGCGCTGCGGTACCCTTGACTGCACTAACCGCTGCTTGTGGTCTGTATGCGCGTCTGCGTCTCCCAGAGCCGTGGTTTCCTCTCCCAGACTCTCAGAGAACCCCCCTCGTCATCTGGGGCGCGTCCTCGGCTGTTGGATCTTACGCTGTTCAACTTGCCAAACGCTCCAACATTCATCCTTTGATCTGTGTCGCTGGTCGCGCACAAGATCACGTTGAGAAGATGATTGACAGAAGCAAGGGCGACACAGTCATTGACTACCGAAAAGGACATGATGCTGTGGCTCAGGAGATCAAGGCCAGCTTGAACGGGGAAAAGCTCGAGTATGCCTTCGACGCTGTGTCTGAGATGGGCTCGTACCAAACCATCTGCGAGGCTCTCGACCATCAGACTGGAAAGATCACGCTGATAGTGCCGGCGGCGAGCTACTCGGAGATTCCCAAGACGATCCAAAAGTCAGTCACGACGGTTGCCAGCATTCATGAGGATTTGAAGGACTTTGGCTACGTGTACTCGAGATATTTCAGCAAGGGTCTGGAGGATGGTTGGTTCAAGGCGCAGCCGCATGAAATCATCCCAGGCGGATTGGCGGGCGTTGAGGAGGGCCTGACGAAGCTGAAGAATGGGACCGTCAGTGCTGTCAAATATGTATATAGGATCGCCGACACTCCAGGTGTAGAGTCATGAATCAGTGACTTGAGCAAGGACTCTTGAGTTACTGTTCGGAACATGAGTGCATTAACTCGATTACGTCTTGCGGCTTTATCTGCCAAGAAGCCACGTTGATATATCTGGCGATACCGAGGTTCAAGTCAAACCACTGGTCCATCATCACGGATGAGATCCTCGGCTTCTTCGTTCCCTGCCGAGTCATTTTGTAGTCCTCATCAAGACCATAATTTGGGTCCTCGCTCTTTGATAATGAGTACTGCCATGCTGTTACTCTGGCTGAGACGCCAACGAAGGTTTAAACGCAGGAGCAAAATTCGACACCCTACGATCGTCGGTAGACAGTGGCCGTGACTTGTAGGTCAAGGCTTGCGTCACGAGTTGACAAGGAATTTACAGTACCAACTTGCGACATCGTAGTTACCCGACAAACAATAACCACTGGCTTGTAATCCAATTTGCTATGCAGATCTTGCAAGTGAGTGTATTGAAAGCATCAGCGGGCTGTGGGGTTCACGACTCGTGGCCCGATCGTGGCCAAGTCTTCTTTCCAACGACAGATGGAGAACCAAGCTTCCGCCCACCAAGGGGAACTCATTTCCGACCCTAAAATACGATGGACACAAGTGAAGGTGTATATTCTGACGAGGTACAGATTCCGGGGTGTGAAGCTACTGCACACCCTATGACAACCCCGACCAACCCCTATATAAAGTAGATTACAACCACCAGATACCAACCAAAGAAGCCGTCATCGTATAGGGGTTAGTACATCAGTTTGTGGTCTCTTGAAGCACTGAAAACGCAAGTTCGAGTCTTGCTGACGGCAGAGCATTTCTTTTTGTCTTTTGTTGTGTTGATTAGCTTTGTTGTGGAGGTTTCCCAACCATCTGGTACGCCAGCCACTTACCTTATCTTATCTTGAAGAAGGGGGTTTAGGTTTGTAATGAAAGGTGCCCTTGTGATGTCCAAAGATTCTGCGCAGAAGCCGGTTTGGGAACCACACAGAGTTCAAGATACTGACCTCCGTAGATCATGGCTTGCCTGAGATAAGAACTATGCGTGCCCCCTCGCGACCTCAAGAACTATGTTTCGACAATCAAGGAGCTCAGACAAGGGGATACACACAGAACAAGCAAAAATGAACAACTCTTGCCCTCAATTTGGTTTGACAGTTATGGGGATTCTCCTACCTATGGCATACGCAAATGTAAAGACTGACAAGGGACCCCGCAAAATGAATGTATCTCGCTTAAAGAGCATCTCTCAGAGCCTTGACCACACTTGAACGATCCTGCCAAGAAGCTGTGGAAACCAGGTCGACAACCTTGAGTGATTCCTCGTCCGTGCCGGAACACTCGCCTAGGCACTCTTCTTCCTGTCTTGATGATAAGCAGCAGGCTCATCACCCTTGTGATCAAGCTCCGTGTCCAGCTTTTCAGCCACGGCGATGCTCGCGTTGTTAAAGGCCTCGTCGCCATCAAAGAGAACAGCAATCTCCTCCAAGGTGAGGCCGTGCGTTTCCACCCAAGTAAAGTAAATAATAACGATGAGAACGCCATTAAACACGCATTGAACGATGTACCAGCGCCAGGACAAGGCGTCAAGTCCGACAGGGTTGATATACGAAGCGATGAAAGCCGACGTGTTGATGACGAACATGGTCCAGGCGAAAAACACGCCTCGTTGCTTGGTCGTGACTGTTTCCAACGGATACGTAATAACGAGCGGGATCCAACAGATTGTCTGAAACAGGTTGTAGATGAAGATCATGACAACCACGCCAATGCCGAATCCCTTCTTGCCCTCTTCAAGATACCGGGCACTAAAGGCGGTCCAAATAATAAAGGCTGCGGTTTCTGCGATGGTCGAGAACAAAAAGATCTTGCGCCTCGAGACCCGGGGGATAACAAAAGCTGCGGCGAAGGACGAAAGCCAGTTGCAGATGGCAATGATGCCGTTGATGAGTGTCTTTTCTCGAGAGGTTCGCATGCCGACCTGGTCGAGGATCAAAGGGAGGTACGCAGCAATAAAAGTGCCTCCTGCACATTGGGAGCCGATGGCAGTCCAGAATCCAAGCCAAAGACGGTGCCGGTTGCCCTTTGATCCGAAGATTGTCTTGACGCCTTCTTTGTTGAACCTGAGCTGGGTTTTATCCGACTCGACACCTGCAACAATCTCTTGTAATTCAGCCTTTACAATCTCATCCTCGACACCGTTGCCGTGATATTTGATGAGAATTCTTCGGGCTTCTTCAATTCGTCCTTTCGAGACCAACCACCTTGGGCTTTCGGGACAGAACCAGACCATGATGGTCTGATACGTAGGAAGGACCACCTGCAAAAGGCAAGGAATCTTCCAAGACCACTGCGAATCCATGCTGTAGGTGCCAAAGGTAATCCAAGACCCGATAATAAACCCGATAAAAATGGCTGTGTTATATATGGACGTAACGGCAACTCGCTGTCCGGGATGCGCAAGCTCTGTGACAAGGACTGGTCCAGCCAGCTGTTGCAGGTTTGAACCCAAACCAAGCAAGAGCTTTCCGCCCGTGAACATCTCGAAACTAGTAGAGAAGGTCTGCATTATAGCCATCCCGACGACAATGGCCGCACCGACGGAGCAAAGAACCCTTCGACCGAGGAGATCGCTTAGCGGGCCGCCAATAAGGCAAGCTACAATACCTCCCACAGACATGGAGGCACCATAGAACCCAAGTCTCGAACCGGTCGGGTTACCAAAGTTGTTCATGAACATGTCAACGGATTGGAGCCCATTTGTCATGCTCAGGTCGAAACCCCAGGCGGTCGAGGTCAGCAGCGGCGCGATGAGGAGGAGGTATAGTTTGACGAGGTTCCCGTTCTTGTACCATGGCGGAGCTTGGGCGAGGAGCTCTCGAACTTCATGCGTGTCTAAAGCCGATGGCATGGTGCAAGGTAGGCAACTGTGCCTTCAGTTTGAAGAGATTGGATAATTGATGAGGTTGGAAGATGCCTTCTTAATGCACCAACAAGGCTGTGAGGTTGTTCTTTGTATTTATATGTCCGGGCAGAGAGGCTGTCCCGGTATTAAACCCGATCGTGTGAGGCACCAGACACCTTATCGATCATATAAACGTGTGATATGTTGCCACTGACAGTAGGGCGCGAGAGGAGCCTCGGTCTTCTTTGGCACGAAACAGCATGGTCAAGACCGGGACATGAGTCGAGTGAGTTCAGTCTCATTGGACCGGCTGAATATGGGAGAAGCGGTCTTGCTTAGTATTCGGGCTAGTGTCTGGGGATGGATCTGGGGCCCCGGGTGGTGCCATGGGGTCTCATGTGCCTACGTTGGCGGCTGAATTGAACCATGAGCCTGGGACTGACGAATGAACCGGAGCCTCACATTTAAGCTTGGCGAGTATGTACCTAATGTTTCCGTCTCGCCGACTAATTCTGTAGGAGGTCTATCATCTCC